>JALLBE010000398.1:0-17104 GCA_036939795.1 Thalassiosira mediterranea
ATAAGGAGGCGGTGGGACGGACGACGGCGGACCGTCGAACCAGGTAGCCAAACTGGAAACGGGCGGCCGGTGGGGAGGCCTGGCCGAAGGCAGCGTCGCGCGTCGCGGCCGCAGCGCCGCAGCGCCTCGGGGCCTCCCACCTCCCACACCTGATGTATGTATGATGTATGTAGGAATAAATATTTTCTTGAGCGGGGATGATGGCGCCATTCCCCATTTTCACGCGAGATAGATAGATAGATGCCAAAAAATGGCGCCGCGTCTCTCGCTCGTGTCTGTCGCCCGTCGCCCCACCACGATGGCCCCGCACTCCGCACTCGTCGCCCGTCGCAGTTCGAACGCTGTGACGGTAGTGGTACCACCCCGCACCCTCACCACTTATCTACCTCGCTCGTGGACTAGTCCCATTGACGCCCGCCCATCCAGGTTCCAGGTTGCCCCCCTGCCGACTGTCGGCAGGTGCGCCTATGAGCAATGAGAACTTCGTTTGGGGGTTCATGTCGCCCGGCCAAAACTGTATTGCTGCTTTGCTGGTCTGGGCAGCCGTGACGGCCGCTGCTGCCGCGGCTTCCCTGGTGAACATGACAACCGTTGGTTCGCAATCGCCTGAATCAATGGTGGAAGCGTCGCCTCGTCGCACCCGGGAGTGGAGGGCGTCGTTTCGCTACGTGATCCCTCCCACCAAAGACGATGGTGGCGGGGACGATGGGCCCGACCCGGAGCAACCCTCTTTTCATACAGTGCATTCAGCGCTGCGTCACTATCGGGAGATGGCAGAGGGCATGGTACGGGAGCTATCAAAATCTCACGAAGTAGCCTCGCGATCCGAGGCGCTCTTGTTTCCTCGTCATAGTAGGGCATGCGGGCAGCCGTATTCACAAAAATTTCTCTCTTTTAGATTGGAGGAGAAGATAACCAAAGTGGCAGCTTTGCTTGAACAAAATGCGTTCGTATTGGAGGAGTTGTTGAAGCCGTTCCCTCTTAGTGTCGAGATGTCTCCCATCTACTCAGATAGACACGATGAGGGCCGATGCAGTTCTGGGTATACATCAGACGGGCGGTTTACATTTCCATCATGCATTGGTAATGAGTTAAGCCCAGTGGATGATAACAACATGCCAACACGACCACTGGCAAGATATATCCCGCCACACAATCCTGGCCGCAATGGGCTAGATGAGTTCGACGGAGAGGAAGAGCCATATGATACGGCTTCCCACATTATCACACATTTGGCACGTGACTGGACGGCTACTGGCGCACCTATACGGAAGAAGACGCATGATTGGATAGTTGACCAGATATGGGCCCACCACAATCTAATGGTTGGAGAGTCTCCTGGACTCCAGTCGGGATCAGCTCGTACTAATCAGCTGTCGCCTTTGTCGCCAGTCCTAGTCCCTGGAGCGGGCATGGCGCGGTTGGCATTTGACATAGCATTTGCTCAGTGCGACGGCGATGACGGGTCCGATGTGCTACATCCGTTCGCTGTCGAAGCAATCGACAATTCGATAGTGATGGCAACTGCTGCTTATCATATACTTCATTACAGATCGATTTGGAACCTACGACATCCTGATGATAGAATAGCTGAATCATCTTCTTTGACAGTTTATCCAATTGTGTCTGATCCCTTCATCAATGAGATCGACACACATCGGAGGTGGGAGTCTGCATTTTTTCCAGAAGATACTGTCTCCAACCAACTTTTTCAGGCTGGCATGCAGCAATCAGAGCATCCACCGAGTTTATCCTACGTCATCGGGGACTTCGTCAGCACGTATGCATCAGCATCGAAACATGGAATGTACGGCTCCATTGCAACATGTTTCTTCATAGATACAGCAACGAATATCTATGAGTATATCATTACCATTCGTAACTTGCTGAGAACTGGAGGTTTGTGGGTTAATCTGGGCCCGGTCCAGTGGCATAGGAATGCTCAATTACAACCATCAACAAACGAACTGAAGGACTTATTAGCATTGGCAGGGTTCGAAATCAAGTCTTGGGAGATTGGTGATGAGTTGCTTGCATATCGCCATCCAGATGATATACGAGAGGGAACGAGAACAGAAGCATACAGGCCTCTAAAATTTGCCGTCATTCTTAAACCTGATGAGCAGTTCTTAGATGGATCAAATGATGGCAATGACACTAGTAATAGCGATGATCTTGTTTTGTCCATGTCAAAACTACGATTTATGACCGGCAGAAAAACAATTCCAGACAGAAGAAGAAACGAAGAAGCTGGCTTGGACGAGGATCCATTGTCTCTACCTGCAGAAACTGCCGATGATAACTTTTGACAAGAAGCGATGCTTGCACTTCCTATTGTGTTCCTTGGGGCGTGACACTCTCTTGTATTGTTTGCGTCGCTGAATTCTTGCGCTCGCTATGGTATCACTTGGTTCACTCTAAATGGCTGCGCATGGTATCGAGAGTCATCAACTGATTTCTTGCCAGTATCAACTGGGCCAGTGCCAACATCTAATGCCATATCTTATAATTAGAGTCAATGCAGTGCCAATTGGACTGAAATGCTGAATCATTGCCCGATCTGTCTGTACTATTTCCCTCTCCATCAACATAGGGAGCACCAAGACCAATAAATTCATCCAACCAATCAGTGACACGACTCGTCCACCTAGCGGCCCCTCTTCGTCGCACTTGCCGGTCCCAAAGAACAATTTTATTCAGTATAGAGACAGCATTTTCAACCCGATTATGGTGTCCTGTGTCATTGACGTTGTTACCTAATGGAGCATGGGCCTCTCCGGCACCTGAGAAATTGTTTTGGAATGTCGAAACAGAAAATTGAGAGAAGTCCACTGCTCCAAAACTGTGCCTAAATCCTGCGTAGGTGTTCTTTGCGTCAGAATGTGTGCCATCGAAGTTTACCAGATCAAATCTCAACAATCGATCATTGAAGCCATGAATCTTGACATCACATAGGCATCCTCGATCGTTCAAACCTGTCGATTGTCTCAGCACATCCCAGGCATCCCCCCCGCGTGAGACGTGGTCAATTGAGGACAATGGGATGATTCTCTCCATAATTTGGTAGTCGGACGTTTCACCACTCGTCATCAGTCTGTCGCTTCCTTCTGTACCAGCCGTAGCTAAGTTGCCATTGCAATCAGTAGGGATAAAAAAGTCTAGCGCACCGTCTGGGGTATCCCATTTTTCCGCACTGCCCGCATCTCCACATTTAGCTATTTTACGCGCAGCACATGATAAGTGCAATGTCCGCTCTGTTTGGATGGGATCAGTGCGTACTCTCAGTGCTAAGGCGCCCTCTTCTAATCGAGGATGGGATTCTATGAGGGCAATGGTAGCTGGGAATGGTTCGTGGGTCAGAGCCCTCGTTTCATGTCGGTCGCCCCTTTCACCAAGCATGGGTTTGTACTGATAGCGTGCTTTGGATTGTTGAGTGTGTTCCTTTTCGCACTCAGGGCAAGTCGCATGAATTATATCCCACTCCTCATTTGGCCGGCCATCACCACTTACGTGTGCACCGTTCCGATGTTTGGAAAACAGCTTTGCGAACAGAGATATGGGCTGTTGCATTGTCACTGCTACCTGCCTCCTTCTAGCAAGCTGCACATGTGGGTGCTTGATGCAATATCCAGATGCATCTCGCTTCCTCCTCTGTTCTTGTGACTCAGTGGAAAAGATGCTAGACTCATCAGTGCCACAGTTCGTCACTTCATGCTTTCCCTCGTACAACTCTCGTTCGAGGCGGTCGGGAAGATCAGAATCGCTTTTACCGCTTTGGTTTATCGACCACGATTTGGGGAAGGGGGAGCTAACCTTCTCTGCGCCTTTTCCGTCGGTACATGGCGAATGCGGTGGGTCGTTGGTGCGCCTCCTATGCCACCATATGGGAATGGGCTCCTTTTTCAGTTGGGAGGACGCGATTCGTGCTTCGTGCTCGAAAGGAGTCTCTAACGGGCAGCAGCAAAGCGATGACATGGCATTAGCGTCTACACTTCTCACATTCCATTGTTGGTGGATTTTTCGGTGCGTTATGTTTCCTGATTGGGGCCCAACTCTTCCTTCTCTAGATCTTCCTGCCTCCTCCTTGCCGACTCACGGCGTCCGCTCTACCCGGACCTTCGTTGGCGTGATGCGTCGAAAGAACGGCAGACGAGCAGCGACGAGACGTCGACAGACATAAATATGGCGCGTGCGCCGCGAGAGGTGTAGGTTTGTACGATGCGAGATGCGATGAAAGATTGGCGGGCCGGGGGGGAAGGTGAGCGAGGAGTGAGGAGATACGTGTGAGGAGTGAGGAGGTACCATTGGTACCAACATACCATAACGTAGGGTATCAATGGAAGCAAGGATGCGATGGAAATATGTAAGTCCGTATGGTACCTATGTACATACGATACGTTACGTGCGTCTTTGGTAGGTAATTAATTACCTCTTGATGTTACGCTTTTATTTTCATGTAGGAATAGGTTAGTATTTCAGCGGGAAGATAAATATTCGCTTTGTCGACATCTTGCGAGATGCTCACTTTCGCGCACTCTTTCATTAGTATCTCATAGAGGAATTGGGATTTTTCTAATGCATCTGTTCCGTTGAGTTTGTACATGACTTGGAATAAATACAAATTTCATCCCCAACTTGCCTGCTCTAGCTTTAGGCGATGTTAGTCGCCTATTTCTTTCTCTAATTCAAGAAGATCGGCTAAATGGACTTCCTGCCCCTCGTTTGAGAGAGAGGAAGTTGGAAGCAGCATGGAGTTCAATGCGCGTTCTAGGTACATACCTATGGTGGATGGTGACCAGCCACATGATGAGTCCCCACCCTGCCTCAACGCATCCCCCGCCCGTTGCGCGCTGTTTCCTGGATACGATAGGACGTACGTAGGAGAGATGCAACAGATATGCAATGCCCGCCTTGTTGCTTTGCTCCTCACGCTTTAGGGCGAGTGTATTCGAACGCGACCAAGAAGCCACAGTGCGGTGATCGACGATAACGATGAAGCCACTGCGGCCTTCCCTTAGATCCTTGTAGACTAGTTGAAACATCTGAGGTTGGCAGATCAAAGTCTCTCTGCGAATATTGAACGTTGAGCCATACTTGTTTGTTAACTCGGGGGCGCAAAAAGTTGCGAGCAGGGATGGCATCTAGACCAGAATCCCACAGCCCCCGCATCATGGCTGAAGCCGACGCCCTTCGGAACCCTACCCAACTATTCAAGAAGATCAACAGCGGTAATTGGGCTGGAGCATTGGGCGCTTTGGAGAAAAATCCTGCGGAAGCAAAAGTCTGGATTTATCGTCGGAAGAACGATGGTAATGAATTGAGTTGGAAGTACTTACCTCTTCACCTAATATGCCTTCAGCAATGCCCCCCTGTTGAGCTGTTGTTCGCGTTGTTGCATATCTACCCCGAGGCGGCTTCTTTGCCAACTCCTCATGATGGGAATTTGCCCATCCATTACGTGTGTGAAAGCGGCTGCGATGATGAACGCGTATTTGAAGCTTTGCTCGCAAACTTCCCACAAAGTCTGGAGGTAAAGAACGCAAAGAATAAAACTCCCTTGCTCATGTGCCATGCCAAGTCGAGAGGAATTCTGACAAATGTACTCCGGCAGAGGAAGGCATTACCCTTCAGCAGCAGTATGAATAAACAATCGAGGCGACGGAGCAAAGAGAGAAAAAGGTCAAAGAAAGGTGCCGAACGCCGCAATGATGTTGACACGACTTGGAAAGAGGCACAAGCTGCTGACGATTGCAGGCAGCCATCACCCAATGGCCCATCCAAAACCAAACCTGGAAGAGGAACCAAGCATCATCGCTCTGATATTACAAACCCAGATATGAACCACTGGGGGGATATCAATACGCCAAAAGTCTCTAACTCTCGCGTAACCGAGCGACAGGCGACACGGGAGAAACGGAAGCCAAAGCAACCAACGAAGGAAGATAGGGAGCAAGATACAAAAAAAGAGCCTGCCTCATTCTTTACATCTTCTTCTTCAAGCGCTGAGGAAGACACTGGCACGCCAACTTATTTATCCTCGAAAACAGCCGAGTTGGCCATGACTGCATTGAACTATTTATATCCATCTTACGAACAAGCAGAGCCACAGCCACAGCACAAGGCAATCCAAGAACATGTAGTTTCAATCACCCAGGAAAATGCGGACCAAAAACGTACCATTGAGGAGTTGAACAAAAAGTTGGAACAAGTGCAATCGTCCAATGGGAGCTCTAAACTTTGTGAAAGAATCTTGGCAAAGGCTGAGGCAGATAATGTGTCTTTTCGTACTCAGATCCAAAAACTCCAGGGTGAGAAGGAAGAAATGAGGAGGGAGTTTGAATTGAAAGAGAAGTCAAACCAAAGATATTTGGATCAGATGAAAAGGGCAATTTCTGGGAAGGGGGTCGAACTGAAGTTAGATGTGTTCAGTGAATTGCCTTCGGAGTGTGGCCATGATGTAGAGCTCAATGATCAGGTCTTGGAGGGTCTGGAGACAGTTCTGTCACACTTGGGTAAAAGGAATGATAATCTTCAGTCAACGATCAGCACGTTGGAGGAAGACTTGACCAAGTCTCAAGTGACAATAAAAACCATACAATCAAAGATTCATATACTGCAAGGTGAAAGGGATTCAATGGCCAAGAGGCAGCGTGAAATGGAGATGGTGTCCAGCATATTGGAGGAAGAGAAAGGCAAGGCACAAACTGGACTTGGCGATCTTAAGGATCGTATCAGCACGTTGACAGTGATAAACCAATCGTTGCAAGAGCAGGTAGACGCGATATCAAATAGCCAAGTCAAGCAAGAAAATGACAAGTACAGATCAGAATTGAGTCGCTTGAATGCCGAGCTTGCCAAGATGAAAGAGGAAAAATCAAGTATTTCCAATACACACTCTGAGGAGTATGTGCTAGAGTTGGAAGAGAGGATAGAATCCCTTCTTACGAAAAACCGATCTCTTAAAGATACCATCTTGGTGAATAATGCACAGTACTCCAAGAAAATCGAAGAGCTGAGTGATAAGTATTCTTCATTGGAAATGGCGAATAAGGGTCTGAGGCAGAATTTAGCAAGAAAGTCAACCAGTGGCAGGACTGAATCGGATTTGAAGGTCAGCCTTGAAGGAGAGGATAAATTGTTGTATGAGGTTTAAAGCCCAACGATTAGCATGACTCGTGTGGTTTGTTACTGATGCTCTCTGGCCAATTGAGAGAGTTCGGCAGTTTTGTGCTGTGTTGCGCTGAACAACTCGGAGTGTCCAATGTAACCCAAATATAACTCACTAAATGAGCGTGTAAACTAACCTATGGAAAGTGAGTATGGTAGGTGTAATGTAGGTGTGACCATTGTGCGTATGTAAATAATGCCCATTTTTTCTTTAGATGGGCTGCTGTAACTAGAGTGACTATAGGGTCGCCTGGAAATATTTCCACAGGATACTGAAGAGGGCACCTTGGATAGCATTCGTTAGCAACCGTGTCTGGAGGCCACGCCCTAATAATCCCAGCACACCGTCAGTTTCAAGTACTAGTGACAGAGCCTGGCAAATGCATTAAAAGAAATATTGCATGAGAATTTCTGGTTAAAACGCAGGGCTGGGCTCCTTTGCTGGCAGTGACTCACCTCACTGTAAGATATCTCTTTCACCTCGCCGTCGCCCAGGCCAGCGGTCTGCTTTGTAGTTTTCATAACTCTCAGGCTGTTTGAGACACAGTCGGACACACAGGATGCAGAAAGACCCAGTGTAGCAGACCGAACTAGGAATAGGAGTAGATCCTCGTCTTTCGATATCACAGGTAGTGAATCATTCAGAAAGTTGTATGTCAAGAACCACGGAAAATGTCCGGCAGCGGTTGCTGCAGCACTGGCAACGGCACCCTGGTAAAGAGGTGCAGGTCCCCTCTCTACTATTTGCTGCTTCAATTTCTCCAGACCATCTGCTCCCTCCACTTGCATAGCTGTTTTGGATGTGTCGATGGGCATAAGAAAGATGCGCCACAAACCAGCAGTGACGCTTCCCGCAGCTGTCTTCAGAGGAAGTGGCAACGATTGAGTTTCGGGTATGCTTTCCAACAAAGCGAGCACTCCAACATTCGCAGCAGTGTCGCCAAAACGAGTCAGTGGCCCCTGTTGTTGAATGCGGAGGTGGAAGTGTGAGCCCTTTCTGCAGTTGTGTGCATTGAAAAACATCCAGCAACAAGTATTATATAACCTACCTGAAGTATGGCAAATGGGAGACCTTGATACAATCGTGAGATGCCACCTTCATTGTACAATTCTTTCAGTGAAGATGAAAGGGTGCCACCTGACGAAATGAAGGGAGGATTAGAGTTAGAGACGGTTTGGCATGTCATCCCCAAGAACCTGGAAGTGTACGCGTACCATATCGATATTGATAATTCATGCTCGTTCTCAGCCACATTAGAGAGCATACTTGTACCACAGCAGCAGCTGCCCTATTATTCACATGCAGCGCTGTCAGAAGGAATAATACGAGTAAAATATTTCATGACAGAAGCTTACCCTGCTTTCCCCCCTCCTAGAGCCTTCTTCGCCGCCTTTTCAATAATAGCTCGGGTGTCAACATTGGAAGGCGTCGCGACTTGCGGCAGCGTAGCATCTGATGATATCGTCACAGACGAAAATGGTTCGTCTCCTGTGTTTGCCGGCCTCGATTTCATTGTCTCGTGGTTGAAATTCACCCCCGTCGAGACAGTTGCATCTGCATCCTCGGATAGGCATAGAAGGGTAGCAGCACCAATCATCGAGGCAAAAAACTGCCTTCGATCAACTCCCCCCAACGTCTCATCATTTCCACCCAGGATCACCCCACGTTCAATCTCGATTAAGTCCGTTTTTGGCTCGGAAAATAAATATGTTGGATTTTTGGTTCTTGAGTAATGCGCTGGCGTAGTAAAGCAGTCGACGAGTGCTGCTCCATCATGGACGAAGAGCCAGAGAAGAAGAGTGACGATCCACTTCCTCATCGGGAGGTGAATTAGTCTCTAGAGGGGGTGGGAGATGGAAGACAGAGGAGAGGGTTGGAAAGGACGTCGGAGGAGGAGAGAAAGACGTGTGGAAAGGAGGACGAAGTTCGCTACGGTGAAATAATGGGGCGGACGGATTATATTTTTGTGCTCGTATGGTAGAGACTCAAATATCATAGAGGGAAAGATACAGGTCCAACCGTCATTACTTATAACGTTTAGGTAGAAAATTGATACATATTTTTATTCCTTGGGTAGTTAGATATGCTATCAATGCTCTCCAAAAACATGTAACTGTTAACCCCGAAAAATCCGCCGTCGAGTGGACGACGGAGGGCCTCAAAACGGCCGTCGACCGTCGAGTCACCGGTCGCCACCATGGCCTCTCCCGACGGCAATGTTCTGCCGCCAAAGCCGGCCCCACCACCTCCCCCAAGCTTAGATGCATGCATTAAGTCCATAATATCGCTCGGAACGGACGCCGCGGCTCTGACGACGAGGAATCAAGCCGCGCTAGTCGACGCGTTGGTGGTACGTGATGTATTATTGCCGTCCCAATTATGTGGAATCCCAAATATCGAGAACGTGTGACTTGGGGGGATATGCAAAAAAATGCATTTGTTGGATCATTCATCCAAGGATTCATCTAGCTAATCTGTTCTCTGCCTGCTCTATGAACAACCTCATGTCATCAAACCTTCATTCTCGCCATACTCTCCATGACATTCATCATCACTGCTTTCTTTTGTGGCACCGTCTGGCACAGGGCTATTGTGTTTACCTTGCAAGAGACCAAGAACTGTTTGCAAAAATCCTTGAGTGAGTTGTTTTTTCAGGACAAGTGCTACAATACAAAGTCTCATTTGGAACCTCTACCTAGGTCTTGATTTTCATTTACTCACTACTTCTCTTCTGACCCTGCCTCCGCTATGCAGCTCTGGCAAGGATTTCACTGACGGGTTGCCATTTTCTGAACTGCCTGCAATGAGAGAGTTGGTCACTGATCCAGAACTTTTTCGATGTGTCCTTTCTATGCTTTCTCACAATCCAAGTCCTGGAAGTGCAGCAGCTCAAACTTCAAACCCCATTATGCCCGGCGGCTCGTACCAACAGAGCAAGTCAGGGCGAAAGCGATCTCCTTCAGAGGATGTGACTCATAATTCGGGCAGGAAAAAGATGTTGCTGTCACCTACTCCCGGTAATAGACCCCACCCTAAACCAGCCCAATTGTCACAAGCGCCTGCTGGCCAGGAAGGCTCGAAGGGTCAAATCTCTGAAAAGAGTGTCCCTGTATTTGCAGTCTCCATACTGTATGCAGTTTTCCAGCACGCTGATCATTGGCCTGTTGAAATAATGAAAGCCTTTGCAGAGGACAGCTTCGGCGCCAGGATTTGGGTCGATGACGAAAGATGCAGAGCTTTAGTCGCCAACTTGTCCATTTCCCTTGAGACAGTGGAGGAGGAAGTTGATGTTGAAGACGGCTTATCTTCTGATGCGGGAGATGTGATGAGCTATTTTTCATCGCTCACGTCAAGGGCCGCTACTTCGGAGTCAAATGTGCCCTCAAGCAAAACAGTACAGAATGGTAGAAATGCATCTTCCTCGCACCAAAAGTCTCTCAGTACGAAGGAACACCGGAAGCAACAGATGAGGACAGCTCAATCTAGCGATAGCTCTTCCTCCTCTGGGGAAGAAGAGGTGCTGACCATCTCCTCGTCGTTGGCTCTTCCACATACTTCTCCTGTCGATACTTCCATTCTTCGTTGTCTCTTTCAGCTGAAATCCAACTCAAAGAAACGAGTGCGCGCACGCTATCATGGAAACGCTCTGGGCTTGGCTTTTGAAGCTGTGTCTACAGCATTCAACCATCGTCTCGATTCTAAATCAAAGCAAAACTATCGTCTGCTGCAGGTATTGCCATCGTTTCTTCCAATCGCACAAGTCAGGTGTATGGCATCGCGCCATTTGGAGCGCTGGCTTCAGTCTCCAGCGTTGGCAGGACTTGCAAGGACTTTGTTTGCCTGCATCGTAAAAGAGTTGCGCTGTGTTGAATCTACCCTTCCGGAAGATCTCGAGGTGATCGATAACGTTCTGAAACTCAATCTCAAGTCTAATCAGGTGGGAAACAATTGCAGTGAAGGCCCCCATCTATGATTGCTTACCAAGACCTCATCTTTCTTTTATTGTTGCTTCTTCGTAGCTTTCGATGCACATAGAGCATGTCACTGGAATTGCCAAGAAGATGTGAGTTTGACAGTGTCTCTACTCTGGTACCTTTCTTCATCGGTTCATTATTTTACTCATTTTCCTTGCTGTTGGATTATTACCATCGCCCTGGCATTGAACGCCAATAACTAGACCTACTCGAAAGGTGGCTCAAATAGTCTTCTCCCACTGCCTACGTGGGGAATGTTGCAATGGCAATGGCAGTAGTGCTCTCAAGCCAAATGCTGACCATCTAAGATTGCTGCGTTCTGTCTACGCTGTGCTCGATTCAAAGCTAGCTGCCAATGCTCTGGCGACAAGTTTGATATCGTCGACATCAGATGAGTCCAATCCATCGATCCAAACCAGCTATCCCGACTCTCAGTTACAAAGCATCAGTTCTCTTCTGTGCGCTGTCGTGGATGCACTAGGAGTACTGTTTGATGCATTTCATTTTGTTGAAAGCATCATCAATGCTCAATCTGGCATGTGCACCACTGTAAGCACTGTAAACAACACCGCAAAACTCATCTTTGAATGTACGCTCCTAGCCACTCGATCTGTGGTGCCATCGCTGCAAGGTGCTATCGAGCTTAATCTCGGGAAGGGAAGCAAAAAAATCACCCTTTATGATCTTGATGCAGTCGACAATCAAGAACTAGATTGTTTCCGCAAGGGAATGTTGGGGCTGCGAAAGAAAATACTGAGGTGGTGTGTGGATGACTTATGCTGTGTATATCATGCCAGAGTGTGTCGGCAAGAAGACAAACTTCGTTCTGACACCTATTATGAGAGAGGATCTGTCACACGAGGTCCTGGGGCGGCAGATTATAACAGTGTTCTCAACACAAATGCACCATCGGAGTACGGTAATCGATCCTTACCGTTTCAAAGTATGATGGCCTTGGTGCGTTGTGTACTCTTCGTGTCTCTTCCAACATCAAGAGATCTACAATCTTTTTTGGTGAATGGGGGTGAAATGGAGAGCGGCCGTCTTCAACGGATTAATTTCTGCTGTGAATTTGGCGTGGATGTTGATGATGAAATGCTAAGGATCGTTCTCGACGGAAAGCAAAGTATGACTCCCAACACTGCTCTTACTATCATAGAGAATCTGGTGTCAAGGTGCGGAAGCAACTGCGAAGGAAAAATTGATTGCAGCGTTGACACCTTGTGGGCGATGTACCAACTGGCAGAGTACTTACCCACACTCCGATCAAACGTGGGGGGGCAAGATTCGTTCTCATCACGTGGCGACAGTAATGAGCCGGGTGATGCAGAGGTCATGGCGGAAATATCTGTGAATGGAACTTCATCTAATGTGATGGATCTGGACAAAATGGAATTACCTCGGTAAGCGTACGAAATTCCGTGAGATTCTATTTCGGCAACAAACATCGGGAAACTTACTGGTGCCCAATGTGGTTTCACCTCCAGTCTTGCAATCACCTCCATGTGGTGGCGGGTTTCATCGATTGCACTTATTCTTGCGTAAGTGTTCCATTGGTCATTGTGCATCTCACATGTTTCACTGGAGCATTCTGGTGTGTTTTGTGGCTTACACCTTTTCTTTTTCGTAGTGGTGAATTGCCCAAAGAAGTGGGCACGGCTGTTTGGAGCCAATGCCCTACACTTAGGGCTTTGATCAGGTACGTACATTCATTTGAACTTTGAACAATCTCAGCAACATCTTGGCGAACTCCAACTGTTTCCATGGTGATACCTTCGTCAGAATGACAACATCTCAAAGGTACCGATTCCCAACAGGTAAGAGTTTAATGGGATAACGTGTCAAATAATCAGTTGCTTCATTCACCGTCCTGTTTGTTTTTTAGCTGACTACAATGAGAGAGAAAAGGAGCAGGTCAGATTGAGAGAGGAGAAAATCCGGGAAGATGAGGCAAAGATTGCCGAGCTCCTTTTCATGCCACCTCAGAAAAAGAAATCGGCTGAGCCCCAGCACCCAAAGCTTTCACCGATCCAACACCGACGAGGTCTGCGCTCTTCAGCACGCCAGAGAGAGAAGCAAGAAAAGGTAATGGCTATTGAACAAGAACGCCAAGCAGCAGCAATACATGCAGGTGTGTGTTCATGATGTCTAAATTCGTTACTTGAACTTATGATCGATGGATCAACCATTCAATCACCACTACCATTGTCGTCAGAAAATATGAAATTGAAGAAAGTCCTCAGAATACTGCAGAAAAATATCATGATGTGGAGCCCAAAACAAGTTGAGTGAGGTCTATTCAGCTCAATTGTACAAACCAGGAGCGTGCATCGTGTTGCTTACATCTTCTCCTCCACCCACGTAGGATGAACGGAAACCTCCGAAAGGTTCAATTGACTTACTCCTCTCAGTTAATGCGAGGTGAGATCCATTTTATTCCATGGTGTATGCAGCATGTTTCTCGCTGCGCAACTTACACCATTGTCTGGTCTGCAGTTTTGATTTGGCAGAGAAGTTTAGGCTTTCCACGTCACCTGACTTTCTCCTTCAAACAATAGGAGAAGGTAGGAGTTCAATCGAACGAGCATACGATTGGCTAATCCCTATCATATCATCACACCCGCTTATCATAGATCGGTTGCCACCGAGTGCATCATGCTTCCTTTTACTTCGTGCATATGGTGCGGAGGGGGGGCAAAATCGAGATCTTCTCGACCTCACTGCCCCACTCCTGATTCATGTCAGCCAAGCCCTGGCGGGAGAGTTTGGTGAACACCATGCTCTGCTTGCATTTGAACTCCTCTTGCAAGATATTGCAGACGAAAGCGATGACCGTCGAAGGTGTGCCAGGAAGGTTCTGCAGGAAGCTGTTGGGAATCCCTCTGTTGTAGATAATCCGCATTTACAGCAGGATCTTGGCCAGTGCGGGTGGATGTTTCAGGTTGCTCATGCCAAGAACTGTAATGAAATGGTTCCATTGGTGATCAAGTACATCGTGAGTTGATATGAAGTTCCATGTGTGGCGTCATTCCATTTAATTCTGTTCTTCTAAAGTGAATGAATTTCGCCTCGTTTCGTGCAGTCCCGCGCCCTCGCTTATGAGCGGGGGCGAACTCTTGGTGTTTATGTATCAGCTCTGTTTGAATACAAGCGGTTCGCCCAAAAAGATTTTGATTTCGTTGCGACCCTTTGTGAGCTAATTGCTCTTCGGTCCTCTGTTTGTTCAGATGCATTTGAAAGAATCCCCTCTTTAAGAGCGTTGGCTGTCACTGAAGTCTGCAATGCATTTGATCACGCAAATGGTGCCACGAAAAAATATTCAGCTTCGTCTTCGGTCGTCATAACAATGCCACTCACGTCCGGCGATGGTGTGCAGACATCAGATGTGATAGTGCCTTCAAATCTTTTGCATGCAGCCATCATACTCATCAGTGATTGGGAAAAACAAGAGTCTAACAAACCTGAGAAACCAAATTCTGTTGAAGAGGCATCAATCATGCATCTCTTGAGGTACCTCGTAATACCTTTTGCACCAATAAACTCAGATTTAGACAACCAGAGCTCTTCATCTGGCTTATCGAGTGCATTCCGCAAGCGTGATCAGAAACGTGCTGTTTCTGTTGAAGAGGTATGTGTCCCCCATGTTCATTTTGACTGGTGATGCCCCATTCTTCCCTACCTCATTGAATGCCTGTGCTTCCAAATTATTCTTGCAGTGGGTTCTGCTTACGAAAGCTAGAGCAGAAATTGTGGCTAAACACGCTGCACTATCGGTGCCCAACATATTTCTCCCTCGCCTCCTCCTATGTTGTGGTGTGCCAAAATTGCCATTCCATACTATGCTTAGGCGTTTGGATGCAATGGGAGAGTCAGTAGCCGAGCCAAGAAAGGTTTACGAAGAGTTGATCTGTCCCACAGCAGTATCGGAATGGGGGGTCCCTGGTATGGGAAGTCGTCGAGTCATTAAAAGAAAGCTGTATGGGCGTGTCTTGGCTTACACTAGAATCTATGGAGATCACAATACAGAAAGTCAAGATCGCGGTAAAAGCTCAGTGGACACTTCATTGTTTATATCATGGCTCCATTCTGAAGCAAATAGCTCTGGAACAGCAAAAAAAGCTCGTTCAAAGATTCAGCCACCCACTGGCATTGCTGATGTTGTCAATTCATGCGTCCCAAATACGTGCCCATCAAATGATGTTGAGGACTTGATGGAAAATGGCATGGTCGATGAAACTTCAGTTGATGTTTTGCCAGGCCGTGAATCAACGAATTGTCTCCTTTGTATCAATGAAGTCATTTCACAGGCATTTATTGATTCGTGCGCTGCCAGTGATCAGTACAATGTCTTGGAAGAATCGCTCCACCTAGTAGCATCAAGAAACTTTCGCGGTGAAGAGGTTGGACCCGCAATTGCTGCAGCCATCACATTGTTCTCGTCTATGCCATCTAGTTATGATAACCCCAGCCTTGTTCGAATTGTCTTGAAGTGGATGCCATTGTTGACGCAGGGCCAGGGGGGGGAAGGGTTGTGGCAGCTCATTTTCATTGAGGCAACTATGCAAATCAAAGACTGGTCCTTTTTGTTGACTCTTGTTTGTGAATGTGCACTGAAATGGTCAGAGGGTCACATAGCATCATGCCAAGAATGGATCGCAAAACATGCCTCATTAAAGAGTGCACCTTCTCTGGAGTTGATGCTGAGGTTTCTCGTTGTGTGTTCAGAGCAAAAATCAATCAATTGTGTTAGCATTGACGGGAACTCTTCCATACAATTTCCCTGCGCACGTGAGTGTGCAATTTCTCTCACCAAGCTTGCACTGTGCTATGTCAATTTAACGGACGGCCGGGAATCTACTAATGGCTCGGAAATTGAGAAATCTATCAAGCAATCGGTTGAAAAATCAAGAGTTCGTATTTGTATGAGGAACACACTGCCAGATTGGCTTATATTGCTTTTGCTCATTATGAAGCATTATCAGGGATTAGTCACAGAACTCATCTTGGAGGAAATTGATGGTTCGGCATATGGATCAATTCTCTCTTCTGTTCTGTTGCGACTTTATGTGATGTTTCCTTTGAAAATGAACCTGAGTGATTCCAAACTGAGAAATGCATTGCTTCGAGCGTCAAATGACCACCTACCCTTGTGGCTCAACTGGAGGAGCTCCCTTGACTGTCAAATCTCAGAAATGCTTTCCAACCTGTCGAAGGCTCCTCACCAGCAACTGGTACAGTCAATCATAGATATCGCGAAGCATCATCCTCTCATTTTAATCCGGCACTTGAAAACAATTTGTAAGGGATTGATCCAAGACGGCTCTGGTAGAGACAGTGAGCAGCAGAGTTTAATGAAAAGAGGGAGAGCAATCGGTAAGCACCCATCGGGTGATGCAGAGGCCCAAATTGGTGACCGCACAGTGAAAGTCATCATCGTGCTGTGGGGATACACTTTCAGCGAACCAGTGTGGACTTCGGCTTTAGACGTAATGACCGCGCTGCCTCTGGAGGTATTGTTTGCATGTGGTATAAAGATGGGCTTGACTGATATTCTGGAGGTCTATTTGAGGTTATTTACCATTCAAACCGTGGAATTGAATTCGGAGAGCAGTGTCTTTCGTGTTCGTGAGAAATTCATGAACCTCATGGTGTCTTTCAAGAAAAGCATGTTAAATGAATATGAAAATTGGCTTCAGCATGTGGATCCTCAGTGGGGGAGCATCCAGCAATTGCTTGCCATGTCTGGCGTGGCCACTTCCCAAGATGTGCCATTTGTTTCATAGCTATTGCAACAAAAGAATGAATTTATTGCAGAAAAGAATGAATGAAAAATTAAGTTTACAGATTGTATTGA
Source organism: Thalassiosira mediterranea (assembly GCA_036939795.1). Classification (NCBI taxonomy): domain Eukaryota; phylum Bacillariophyta; class Thalassiosirophyceae; order Thalassiosirales; family Thalassiosiraceae; genus Thalassiosira; species Thalassiosira mediterranea. The sequence continues at coordinate 16,997 of JALLBE010000398.1, forward strand.
CTGGTTGTTGAAAATATCAGTGGTTACGAGCTCTTGTACATATTTGAAGTACTAAGGAAGATGTGTGACTCTGGGCCCATTTTCTGTCATAAATATTTAAGCAGACAA
>JALLBE010000399.1:0-17004 GCA_036939795.1 Thalassiosira mediterranea
AGGGCCCCCCCCCGAAGTCCCTTTTTAGTGGGGGCCCCCACCAGCCCACTATGCGGACTGTGCTAGGTCCGCAGGTCCGGGGGTTCTCATTCTTTCACGTGATGCAATACGTGATCAGCGACGTGATCACGCGCGGATAGGCGAGGCCCACCTTCGACCTTCGACTTGCTTCCCTTCGATTCGACTGCTTCGACCCATCCCTGCTTCGACCTTGCTTGGAGGTTGGAGACCAACGAACAACTCCATGTCTCTACAATAAGAGGTACTACCATAAATATCTCGATGTAGATCATGACATAATACTTGTTATTCATTTGACACCTCTGAGTCTGAGTCTGCATGAGCCTATAGCCTAGAGAGAGGAGGGCACAGGCTCGAAATGAAATAGAGTTTATGTCAGGACCGGCCGTCCAGTATGGCAGTGAACACAAGTATGTACATTATTTGATGTTGACTTGTGGATACATCAGGGTGTAGTGATGCTCTGAACTTTGGATCATAATTTACTGCTTAACCTTTGGGTATTGTGCCAAACCTAACATGAGTCATCGTATAGTTAGTTCGTTTGCAGCTGCACTGCGTTACAATGCTGCTCTGATTTGATCCTCTATCTAGTTGTATTGCCTAGATGTTTTCTTTCAATTCATGGTCTACACTTAGCATATCCATCTGGGATACGAGTGGTAAGCCTGGTAGAGCCCGGTATCTTGGCCAGATGGTCCGAAGGAATTCTGCTCGCGAGGCCTTCGGCGTTTCGAGAGGAAGAGCCTGGCCCTGTTTCATGTCTCAGCGTAAGAGGTATCATGAAAGGAGGCAGTGCATTGTTTTTTTTCAGAATGTTGCGTTGAGACAGGATTGCATTGTTTGATTTGCGCTCCATTAAGGCCTCTCTCTTCAGTATAAAACATGTCAAAAGATATGTACTACGATGATGGTTAATATACATTTTATTTCTAATAACATAGCAGAGGGGTTATCTCTGTGACCCCATTCACTGATTTGCATTGCTCATCTCTGCTTGGTTGCCTGCATAGCAAGTGTTTAACGAGGAGGACTTTCACTGCCAGCTCATTGACTTTCAATATTTTTTTCTCCACTATGTCAGCAGCAATCCGGGCAGTTCCACTTCTGCATACTGAACTCGATCTGAGTCGGCATCTCTTGTTTCTGGGAAATGAAGCCTGTACTCGAAGTAAGGCGTGGAATTCTCGAAAAATTTTACTTCCTGATAATGCTTGCTGGTGTCTCCGCTTTCGTATGATGATGAAATGTAAACACCATATGGATTCCTGTCGAATTGGGATTTCCACGGGAGAGTACCTTCTTTGATGAGATTCCAGCTACTATCATCCTTGCTGTCGAATGAGCCGTCCGGAAATGTGAATTGTTGGGCTTGAGGCACATAATTACAGTAGCCCATGCCTATCCGATGACTGTTAGGGTCATAGTTGAGACATTGATCGGTGTACCAACGGCTTTCGATTTGTTTCGTTTTTGAGTCGTAGTCAAACTGTTGATATTTCACGACCCAGTGAGTCTCGCCGTAGGTGATGCTGAAGCATCTGATGAAGTAATTTGCCCTCCAATATGTTGACATTCCATATCGAGGGTCCAAGCAATATCCTGGCTTACTCTTGATCCTGATCTCTCCTAACCGGCTCAAGTAGAATCGTTGATTTGAGCTGGAGCCAGAACAGTCATCGCCGAATTTTGCAACAAGTGGCACATGACCTTCCGTTGGAGAGGGCCCAACCAAGCAACCACCATTATACTCCAGAATCGCAGTGGCGCCTGACATTGATCGACCATGTAGGCTATATTTGACAGGATCTGCACCAGGGTTATTGTTGGCCATGTATACGCGCAAACCTGTCACTACAGAGCTTCTTCCGTGGTAGGGTGTCAACTCCATGCCTATGCAGGATCATTGATGAGTGATGATTTGCGAGCCTCAAAATATTTGACAGTTCTAAGATTTGTGCACTCTTACCTACTCCCTCCGAATCGTCCGTGGTATCGCTGTAACGATAAATCCAATGTTTGTGTGTAGTGCCGTCATATATGTATGAATCATATGAGGATCCACTGCTGTATCCATTTATAATTCCGACTTCATTGTTGCTCCTGACGCCGAGGATGGATGCAACGTAGTCGCCGGTGTAATCAAGGATGGGCATCGCAGGCTCTTCTCCAAGTAAGCCAGGTACCTCAATTTCAGCAAGCTGCAGAAGACTTTCATTTGCATTTCTGGTTTCTGTCCATGTTAACTTGTACTCCATGTACTGGTCCATTGTGCCTGGGTCGTCCTCGCAGTCAGGTACAGAGCAATATGCCCACCTTACAGATGGGTCTGTTGTGTAGCACCAAGCGCCTCCAGGCTCGTTGTCGGGGTTCCTGCAGTAGTTGTGCGTGCCCAGTCCCGTGTCAGGGTAATTTTCGTCGGTTCGGGAATGCCTATGTGGTGATTGGGAAGTCCAGGCTTGGCATGTGAGTCCACTGGATGTCATTCCAATTGTGCCTCGGTAATCCTTTTGGAGGGATGGGGTCCCACATGTCTGATAGTCATGTTCGTAGAATGAGACCTCGGTGTATACAAACGAGTCATCGCCGCTTGCATATGTGGACTCAATATCAAGGCCCAGCACTGTGTTTCGTGGAAATGTCGTTGCAGTCTTCCAAGGCAAGTCACCTTGGCTGATTTTGACCCATTCACTGCCTGAATCTGTGCGTCCTTCAAAAATATAGCTCACTAGGGGCCAAGATTGTTCAGGCAAGGAGAGATGTGAGGCGGTATTCAGAGATTGAGCAAAACAAGCATGCAAAGGGCAAACGCTTACCAGGGTCACAGTTTGGGCAGTTGTTGTGAGCATACACTCGCAGACCTTCAGCAATCGAAGATCGGTAGTGGGAAGGTTTGATAACAATACCAGCAGTGCCTGTGCCATTACGATCACACTGGAATTTGTGGGTTGTTCCATCAAGGGCATTGTTCGCTGCATCAGTATTATTGCACCCAAAACTCGTCACAGTGGATCCAATATCGAAGACATTTGAAACAGCTTCAGACGAATCTTCCCAAGAAGGCACCTCGCCTTTGTTGTAGCATTTTCCACTGAGTTTACCAGATGCGCAGTTGCTAGCTTGGTCACACTGCAGCGTAGTGATGTCATCACTGGAACAAGTCCTTGTTAATTGGATACTCGATGCATCAAGTGTCGCCACATTCGAGTTAGAGTGAGACGTGACTGCAATGCCCACGTAGTATCCGTTTGAGGAAATACTTGACATCGATAGGGTCACACCGAATGGAGTCCAGTAACTTGACCAAGTCGGCTTATAAAATGACCTCATGACATTACCCTCCTTGACAACTCGGAACCAGACTGAAGAGTATCGCGTGTATGTGCCATAGTGGTATGATGAGCATCCGTGGCACTGTCTGTATTGGTTCGCAAGTCCGCTTGAGCCAGTTGTGTAGAGTGCGTAGTGGCTTGAATAAGCACTCAATGAACTGCGAAACATGATCTGATTGATGTTGGGCCATAGGCATAAGAATTCTTACTGAAGAGGAATAGTAAGCAGCAACAATTCATTTCCGCAGCACTTACACCTCCTTTAGCCCACATGTGGTTCGACTGAAACCCTTCCAATAGAACAGTAAAAGTGGCATCTCCGGATGACTCGAGATACATGAAGTGAAATTGGTCAGAGTTGCCCTGGGTAATACAAACAAGTTTCCAAAAAAAAGGTTAGGGCGAACAGTGGCATATGCGAAAAACTGATTAGGACCCACAACTGACCCAGATATCCCCACCGCTACCTTGAACTTTGTAAAGTCCTGATGATGCTTCGTAGGATTGGCCAGCATACCCAACATAACCAATGTCTGTGGAAGAAAAGTCTTCCTCAAAGACCTTTCGTGACGTAGGGGCAGGAGTTGGGAGTTGGCTTATTGTCGGTAAGTGGGAGATGGAGGGTGCCCAGGAAGGATTTTGGGTCAAGCTAGGGGGCAAACTTGGTTCGCCTGTAGGCTCTGTTGAGATTGATGGCTGCATACTAGGCTCTGCAGATGTGGATGGGACCATGGATGGTTCTTGGCTTGGTTGGCTCGTTGGCATGGCAGACCTACTAGGGCTCATTGACGGTTCGGCAGACGCAGTGGGCTGGAATATAGGGAAAGAATTGTGAGCCTTCACTCTGGAAAAAGGGAATACAAGTAAGACCATGGTTGTTATTTCTGACCTGCATGGAAGGCATTGAAGACGGCGCATCACTTTGTGGCAGCGCACCAGCAATTACGAAGTCTAGAGAGTGGGACAACGGTAAGCATTGAATGAGCAATCATGAAAATCAATGATAATAGCAGCTACAATCGATGCTGACCTGATGCTGTAGCCGATGCGGCCTTTGAAATTGCTTGGACGGCTTCTGGAGTCGTGGAGCTGGCCGGAATAGTGCCATCGAAATTCAATACCGCAAACCCATTTACATCATAAAAACCTGGAGCAATCTCTGACTCTACAATTGTCATGTCTTCGACATAACAACGAGATTTTTCACGGTCGAAATTCAGCTGCCTTGCAGTAGTTCTCGTGGCAAGTTTGCAAATCTGGTTGGGGGCAGAAGAGAAGTTGAGGTTGGAGAAGGAGGGAATATAAATTAGAAGGATGTCAAGAACGAGTATGCAGCAATAAGAAGGAGGAAGCGCACCTGTTTCTGCTCCTCTCCTGTCAGAATACGGATTTCAGGCACTTGAAAAGTTATGGGAGTGGTGTGTGTAACCCCTAATGAAACGTGAAATGGGATGTGAATAAGATAATTCTTGATAACACCAAAGAACACAAGAGTCACCTTACCTCCACAACCATTTAAGACTTGCTGGCCAGTGTTGAAGAGGTCATAATCGGTGTATAGGTTGCTACGATAGTCGGCAGGAATAATTAGTTTGTTCAGCAAAATTGACAGGATGAAAGATGAGTCTACAGGAAGAGCCTTACCAGCCAAAGTTTTGCGAATTTGGCAGCACATACTGTTGTCGCAGCATAATTTCACACAGCAGATGAGACTAGAGTGACTCAAGACGTAAAAAGGAATCACACCCAGAAGAATACGTACATCAATTTCATCTTGGTCAGTGATCCCCATCCATTGAGTCAAACCATAGAAGAGAGCATCCCATGAAGTGGTCGGTATCAGTCTTCCTCTTCCAATATTTGCAGCATCTGATGCGCCAAATGATTGAGGATAATCTCCTAGAATTTTGCCGCCTTTCACATCACCACCAAACCTATCAGTGCATCACACAGAGAACATAACAATAATTTTGTTTGTTTGGTTCGCTCTGAGACAAGAAATTCAAGTAGATATACAGCCAGAACGAATGGCTTACATGAAGTAATTCCCGCCCCAAGCGTGATCGGAGCCTTGATTGCTATTTGGTGTAATGGTGCGGCCAAATTCAGATCCCTGTACAACGACAACATTGTTCTCTAGGCCCTGCAGCATGAAGTATTAAGATATACGTGTATGAGACTCAAAAGGTGGCAATGTTGATGTTGTGCATTATGGACCACACTCACCTGTGCCTTAATCTCCGCCCAAAATGATGCAACAGCATAATCCAAACTAGGCAACTTCGCATTGAAGACAACCTCTAATTGAAAATGTGTATCAAATCCTATTCGCCGGTGTCAAAAAGAGGAATGAATCCAAAACATTCATTGACGCAACTTGGCAAGAATGAAAAGAAAGACGTACCACCCATTTCGCAGTAGAACACATCCCTGTTGATCCCATTACCTCGCTCGTTGCGTATGTTGATCAGTTCAGCGACCATCTTGAGTTGTTTTGATATGTCTCCAGTGTTCACGGCAGCTGGCGTTGCGAAGGTGGTTGCGAGATTTGCAGCTCGAAGCTCCTCTACCACTGAGTCCGTTTCTGGGGATATTTGCAGGGCAGAGGAAAAGCTGTTGGTTAGGGATACTTCTATTCAAGGGGAATTGGTCAACGATAAGGGCCACACTCACTGTTCCAAACATCAACAAATGTTTGGGACCTATGTACAGCAAGAGCACTTTGTGAGCAGAGAAAGATCTCTCGACAAAAACCATATCTTGGTGATTACAGACTCACCACGTGTTTGCAAATACGCCACTATTGTCATCAGTCTCAGCATGAATCGTCTCGACAAACTGCCGGAGCTGCTGGCTATCTCCCCTTAGAAAATTTCTATCAAACATCCTTGGAATTCCCTCGGTATTTATGTTGTCTGCAAGTCGGCCTGTTGATGGACTTCCATCAATCATTGGGGCTCTTCCATTAATCCCTGTAGCTCCTACTGCATGACCATGTTGTTCAAGTATGTCAAGCATGCGGCCCAAAACTCCAGGGCCGTCACCTTCGCGAAATGCATCGACGACATGCGACTCCAAACGCATGGCATGGTGAGAGAACAAATCCGTACGAGTCTCTGTCAGCCAGGTTTCTTTTGAGACAGGCTTGTGAAGATGGCTGAGAAAGTTGAACAGTGAGGCGAAATGCCAGCTTGTGCAATCCAGTAAAACAAACAAATAATAACTCACCCCATGTTAGCAAAGAAAATGCCTTTTCCTTCGTTGTAAATATCTCTGTAGGCAGGTAACAGAGAATTTACACCAAGTTTGGTGCACCCACTGATCCCAGCTGAGGATCCATCAATGTCCAGTATTTCGCTCCCCTTAAGACTGATGCCGCCTCGCGCTTCTTTATAATCAGCAAACAAATCATCGCAGCCAGACGACCCGGGGGTTAGGATGTTGAAGGAATCTGCCCCGCCAGATAGATTGATGTACACGATTGCCTTGTAGGGCGAAGATGACTTGGCAGCTGGTGGGGTGATGGACCTCGGGGATCCCGTCTTCCGGGCTGGCATGGATGGTAGACACACATCACAAGGAAAGGAGTCAGTCAGCCTGGACAGCAATCATCATGAGATATGCACATTGGCCAAGTCTTCTTTGTGGCCTTACCAGTGTTCGATGTGTGATACTCAGGAGTCATCGCAAGTAGCTTCAAGAGTGTTCTATCTGCAAAGTCAATACCATGGTTTCGATTGAAGTACGAATGAGCGTCCGCCAGCACTTGTTTATTCTCGTCGCTTAGACGACCCGCAGTCAACAGGGTAGAGAGCTCATCAATCTTGTCCAAGACGCTAGTGCCATTGTTGGTGTGAAAAGGGTGAGTGATGTATCCAACAGACGTCGAGTAATCGCCAACAGGGGGGAGCTTATCAAGCGAAGGCCCAAAACCACCGTCAGCATGGGCGAGGCCATAGTTGATCATACTGAATATACCATTTGTCTATTTGACAGAGTCGAAACACAGGTGAGAGGGACAAGAAGTATGAAGCAACGCCCATGCGAAACAGTTTTACTTACAAAGCCAACCACTGCGCTCATTGACATGAGTTCTGACTCAGGACTAACCAAGTCAGATTCTGCATACACGCCTGGTGGGGAGTAATCAGAAGCAAAGAAGCTGAACTGGTCAGGAGGGTCAAAAACTAATTGGCCCACTTTGTATGCCATGTCCTCGAATAGTCCATGACGAAACTTCACGTGAGGCCTTCTTTTGAACGAGAGGCTTCGCATGAACTGCATGACCTTCAAAAGAGGCTCTCGAATGTTGCCCCCTATGGGGTCCTCGTCAACTACGGGTGAAAGAGACTCAGGATCGAGAGCAATTGCTGCTGCAACAGCTTGTAGGTCTCCATATTTGTTAGTGCCAAAGTTGATTCCACCAGCGCTGAAGGAACCACTAATGAATGCTTGGGTTACTCTGGAAACACTTCCTGGAGAAGGGTTGGACACACCATGGTACTGGAGGAGCTTTTTACTGATGAAGGGAGCAGCGCTTGGATGCTGGATCAGATGCTTCAAAAAGGCATCAACTTTGTGGGAGAGGATGAAAAGAGGTCAATTATTAGAAAGGAGGGACATTCGGAGCTTTTGGGAGTTATAAATGTCGCACCTTCATACTCAGCATCCCGAAGTTCCACCTTCACAAGATTGAAGAATGAGGGTGGATTTCTCAACTCATATGTTCCCCCCAAGGTCACAGTGGACACCATGTTCTTGAAAAACTGTACATTGTTGAATTCATCAATGACTTTGAAAATAGTTGATGTGGAGCCGATGTTTCCCGAATTAGACGCAACATAAGCTTCGACGTCATCCGATGATTCTAGTAGAGAGTATGTTACATCATCCTTTGAAAACGAAGCTGGATCGTAGGCCCCAATCTTCAACGACAGTGCTTCGTCCCTAGTAGGCAACGAGCTGAATGCTGGTGTCTCTGAAAGAGAAACTGAGCACTCACAGGATTCATCAGATCTGACTGCACATGCCCCATTTCCACATGTGTTATTCAAAGTTGGGTAGATCTGGTGACAGAAAGAGGCACAGAAAGAGGTTATTGAAATTTGAGAGAGAGTTTGTGATCAAATTTCAGCATGAAGCAAGGCTTGGAACAAATTTACCTCTTCAAAAGTCATGGGATCTCTCTCCCACTCTATAGAGAAAAAGTTGACAGTGTTGACGCGGTCCACATATGGAACCCTGTTGGACAGTCCGAGGGAGGGGATAAGTCAAACAAATGAGACAAAGAGGGAAACTGTTATTTGGTGGAAATTCTTTTGCGGATACTCACGTATCATCATGAAAGTAAGGATTTGTGGCAGGTGAATTCAATATTGCTCTGCGGGACCATTGAATGAAGAGTTAGTATAATGAGCAGCGAATCTCAGCGACCGATGGAAGTGCTGGTGTCATACTTACATCATGCCATCATCGCGGACTTTGGCTGACTGAGTGCAGCCAGAGTCTGTCCAAAAGAATGTGTTCTGAGATGGATAGGGGTAATCATACACTGGCCGGATATTGACGAGGGGGTTGTCTAGAGAACGAATTGAGAGCGAGAGCAACATGAGTTCAGGCGTAAATTATGTGAATGAATAAGGTCACATTCGCCATCCAGTAGTCACATACCTGCCGCCATCGAGACAGGGTCACAGACTCTTCCACCATCAGCAGTGCACTGGTTCCGGATTGTGGCCAGAGCTACTCTTTCTCCATGGTACTCAAAATCATAATTGTACTCTGCCCGTTTTTCCTGGAGGTACAGGTAGCATGATGCGATGTCTTTAGTTGCAATGGAACAGGAGAAATATCCAAGTAAAAGAGAGATGCACACTTACCGCGCGGACATCGCAGCATGACCTTGCGGCAACAGCTGACTTCGGATTCGCACACATAGCATGTGTATGCCTCCGCCCAACCTTCGGAACCCATGGCGCAAACCCAGTAATGACTTTCTTGGGGTTATGGTAAAACGATAAGTCAACACATGGCTGGCGGTAGTATTCAAAGAATGCCCCGGGGGCAACTTGCACCACCTCTAAATCGTCAACTCGGCACTCTTTGCCAAAGCATTCAAGATTCGACTCGAGAGTAACACTGGTTGGAAAATTGCAGGTTCCATCTGGGCGTGGGTTACACAGCACTTGATAGAGTGGAGAGTTCTTGTCCAGAACAAACCGTTTAATGCTTTCGTCACTATCCCAATGATGAGGGTTGTAGTGAACTCTCGGTAGGCTGTGGAATTGAGAGCGAAAGGTTGTGGCGGTGGTCAGCATTGATATGATGGATGAAAACCGCAGGTGTTGAGTCGAATTACACTCATAGGACTAACCTTGTAGATCCTCGGAAGCGATACTTGGCACCAAGTTTCAAGAAATGGTACTCGGGAAGATCCACACAGAGAGGATAGCGATCACCAAGCCACCCTCCGCCCAAGGCTGGCTTGGGAAAGAAATCCTGTAAAGTTCGCAGTTGACAAAAGAGAGTAGTGAGATGATGAATTTCCATCTTATGCCCAGCCTTGACCACTTGCACTACCGTGAAACTCACATGCTTGTCAACTTCTATGCGCAGTGGATCCATTCTGGACTTTTCGGACCTAAACAATTCTTCTGTGTTGCCACGACGGGCCGTGAAAGTGAACCCTGTCATTACACGGGCATTGCTCAAAATATCGAGATTCGAGTACGTCTTGACGACTCTACCAAACTCGTCACGTGCTTCAGTCCCATCAGGATTGAGCTCGTGCATGCCAATTGTCTGCGATTAAGGGGGGGAAGGGGGTGATATCATGCAGAAAAACAGGTATCAGGAATGAAGTGAACGCACAAGGAAATGGAGGATTACTTTTGATCCACTCACATAAAGCTGCATAATCTCACGACCTAAAGAAGGGAGAAGAGATATGTGAGAAACAGAGGATAAAACACATATCCGCAATGGGTTGGAATTGAATTATTTCCGCGCACTCACCATAATTCTCGTCCGGAAATACCAACGTGCCAGTAGTATCCCAGGAAAGCCTCGTCGAAGTGCTCCCGACAAAGCTGAACTGCTCGCCGGTTTTGGGGCTGAACGTGAGCTCCTTGAGCAAATCGAAATACGATCCGAAGCAGTGGCGGCTGAAGATGTCATATGTATACAAGTTAGACTCCGTGTTGTCAGGATTGGATGCGGCGCCAACATTGAGAAGCTCATAGAGGCTCCAGGCCATCCTTTGACAGAGCTAGGAGATTAGATTGCATGGATTGCGCAGTGGTGAATTGTGAGACCCGCGGAACAATTTCAGATGACATTCATATAAAACTCGAAGCACATGGCTGTGCCTCACCTGGTCCTCCGCCTCAAGCGCATTCATGGCCCAAACGGTGACTTTCTGCTTATCATAGTCACCATACGAGTCTTGACAGCCAATGCAATCGAGATCTCGATGTATAACATCGAAGTAGTCGTCCAGCGTCGGATCGGGCGCCACCTCGTTTGGACTGCCGCAGACAAGCGTGCCACCCCCGCGATTCACGCCGACCTGGTTCGAGAGCATCATGTGGGCGCTGTTCCTCGCAAGCGAACCAAGCACGGCCGGCTCAACGTTCAGGTTCATCTGGTCAGCCATCTGGTCCAAGATGATTGAATCTCCATAACGCGCCCCCTGGTTGACGCGGCTCGTGGAGGCATAGGAGTATCTTTCCACGGCCATGATGCCACCCCATTGCGTCTTGAGCTGTTCGAAGTAGGACATAGGGTGGCTCTGAGGGTATTGCATTATTCCTATGGATGCCCATTTGTTGATGTACGTGACGTTTGTGTTATTGACGAAGTTTAGGTGCTCCTCCTCGTAGCCAGTGAAATCGTAGATCGACCTAGTAAGGCAGAAATGTATCAAAAGGTTTGGATAAGTAAATACCGTCCCTGAAGATGAATGGCGAGATGAACATGGCAGTAGAAAGATGCCACACTCACATGTAATCAGGATACCTGTTCGCACCAGAAAGAAAAGATACAACGATAGTGAACATTAGAAGATATGACACAACTGCGTGCAGCGCACTCAATCCTTCACAGGGAGCATAGCACTCACATATTCTCCCAGCACCCCTCCTCTTCCGTCATGATCAACATGCCCACCTTGTAGTAATCCACCTCATCGCACCCATCCTCCTCCTGATCGTTCCAGAGGTAAATGTCCCTCAGGTAGGGGTTTTCGTCGTTGCTGCTCTCCAGCGCGTGCGCGAACGCCGCCTTCGATCGCGCGGTGAGGTCGCTCACGCACGTGGAGGCATCGAGGTCCGGACGCGGACGCCATCGCGATACAGGATTCTCTGGAACGCAGGGCGGGATGGTGATGTTCTCATTGACGGAGTCGTCCCACCTGAGTCCGTCCAAGACAAGGAAGTACCGGGAGGAGTCGACGCCCGTCTCGTAGAATCCTGCTTTTGTGACATTGTGGAAGTTCGCCAATGTTTCGTCGTCAAAGGTTACCACCAGGTGGACGTCCAAGAGGGAGTTGGAAGCGTCGGTGTATTCTTTAACGCATACATTGTCTTCGTAGCTGATCACGCAATGATCCTCGTTGATGAAGTTGGGCTGCTCATTTGAGCAGAGGGCGACGTTCTGGTCATTGAAGACGTAGTATTCTTCTGCCCATGGGTACTGAGAAGAAGCATCAGCATTCATGCCAACAATTGCATCCACGAGAACTACACAAGTGTGCTACACATTTCGAACTCACCTTCATTGTCTTCACTCCCTCACGCTGCGCCCTCAAAGTCGATCTCAGCACCGTCTTCCCGCCCCCATCCATAACCGGGTCCTCCAGCGTGTTCCCGTGAAGAATGAGCCTGCTGTCGAATATTCCATGGGTGCCGTCTGGCAACAGTGCGAAGACGGGCTTGTCCGGCACGAACCTGCTGGGGATATCATCCGGATTGGCCGGATCGGCTCCTCGATAATCGTTGTCGTACGGCGTCGGGAAGGTGGGACACTTTGCATCGTTCACGCCCGTCTCGAGGAGCCAATCGCCTCCGTACGTCTGCTCTTCGTTGATCACGCTGACAGTGAGGTTGGGACTGGAGAGGTCGAGCAGGTGCAGGTCTTCGTGGTTGATAAAGTTGGGATCAAGGTTTACGGTCGGGTTGCCGTGTCGGATGGGCTGGCATCGTTTGTTCAACATGAAGTTCATCCTGTTCGGGAACTGTTGAAGAGGGGAGACAGAGGAAGAGGAGAAGCCGAGCGCAAATGAAGATGTGTAAGATCCGCATTCAGAGAGTGAGCGCTCAACAAAGAGGGTGCACGACGAAAGTTTCTCACCTCCGCCTTCCTACCCTCAACTTCGTCCACCTCACACAATTCATACGCCTGACTCCCGTCCATGGGCAACACCTCTCCCGTCTTGTCCACCTGGAACGGCGCCCTCACAACCGTCCGCACCTCTCCCGCATACCTTACCACGTAGCCCACATGGAGCCTCACCAAATTCGTCGGCCCAGCGCTGGGCGCCAGACTCGAACTCGGGGCGTCGGTGTAATCGTCGCCGAACACGTCGAAGCTTGCCACGCTCAGGGTCGCCTCGGCGTCCATATTCACGGTCCACATCATGAACATGACGTAGTCGACGGTACCGTACGGCTCCAGCTCCGTGGCGTTGAACATCTCGAATTCCTCCGTGATCACCTCGCTCCATCCCCCGGTGTTGCGTATGGTACGCTTCAGTGGGCGCTTCATGAAGTTGCAAATAGGACGGGGACAGGGCCCTCCCTTCTCTTCAGGGGTGTAAGCCTCGTTAATGAAGCGCAAGCGGATCATGATTCGGGTGCTGACGGATTCGGCCCCCTCGAGCTTGGAGAGGAAGCCAAATTGGTACGACTTGCCCGGCTCAGAGTGATCGTAGATGTTCTGGCGGAGCACCTTGCCTCGGGTCAGGGACATGGCGTTGCGTCCGAGCTGGCGGTCGTAGTTGACGTAGCCGGCGGTGGGGCTGAACTTCCAGTACTGGTGATCGAGGTCAAAGTCGGGATTGGCGAAGAAGCCGCTCATGGGAACGGAAATATCCGACGGAGAAATGGCGTCGGGGGACTCGGTGCTATTGCCGGAGGAGCTCGAGTAGACGTTGCCTATCTTGGAGACGCGGACGTCGTCCAGGTAGTACGCGGCGTTTGATTGCGGCAGCCTGAACCTCAGGTGGTAGTGATTGCACTTCTCGGGGGTCAATACCTCACTCCCCCAGGTCCAGTCGGGACCCACCACGTGGGTGGCCGTGACCGTGGTCCACTCGTCGGCATTCTTGATGAGGGTGCGGCTGACCATGTGGGAGTCGTCCCTGGGGATGCCCCACCTCTTCCTTCCCTTGTCCGTGTGGTAATGCCCAGTGTACATCTGAAGCACCTGGCCGGGCAGGTCCTTCACCATGATCTTCAGGGAGATGAGCAGCTCGTCGCCCAACTCGAGGGGCTCGGAGATTCGGCTCACGCCGCAACCGGGTCCGATGGGTCGGAAGATGAAGCAGTTGCGTCCCCCGCCGACGAGGAGACTCTTGGCTCCGGAGTAGACAGGTCCGGTGGTGTTGAATGTGAGGGTGCGGCTGCATCGACCAGGCCACTGGTTTTGGATCTGCTGAGCTGTGCCCTCCATGTCGCCATAACCGAGGATGTTGGTGTAGGTGGGGGCGGCGCTGATGGTCTGCATGAATGAGATGAGTTCAGGGAATGAGAAACAGGAAAAAATATTGTGAGGCTACGTGAGTGATTGAGAGTAGGAATCAATACATCGAGATGGAAGGATGGTGTCTTTCTCTGGTGTCACTATGACGTTGGGTTGCGACATTGATGATGTCATCATGATGTTGATGACGTCATCACAACCCAGCTCACACAAAATCATCATCAACAGCCACGACAGGTTGTACATGTGATGGTGGAGACTTACCGGGTTGGAGCTAGAGGTCGGAGAGTAAGTGGGCCTCGGCACACCATAGACTACGGGGGAGGTCGTCGGCACCCTGCTCGGAAAGCTCGTGGGACTCGCGGTGCCGTTGCTCCACGTCGAGTTGCCGGAAGAGGTGGCGTTGCCCGAACTCTCGACGGCGGCGGACTCCTCGGGTTCTTCCGGTGGTCCCCAGTACTCCACGGTCTCGACCGTGATCTTGTGTCCCTTCTGGGTCTGATAGCTCCCCCCCAGATCGCTCGTGCCCCATCGCAGGCTCTTGGCGTTTTGGACGTCGAAGTTGGTGAAGGCGAATCGCCTCCACCTCGAATTGGATTCGCAGGGGTGCGGACCGGATTCGCCGATCCTGTACGTCTCCTCCTTCCGCGCGTTGAGGCGGGAGCGGTAGTACCGCCTCAGGGAGGAGAATTGACCCGTGGAGAATGTGGAGGGATCGAGTTGGGAGAGGACCCAGTCTACTTGGAGCTTGGCCATGGCCTCGGGACGAGATAGAGGGGTAGGCGGAGTACTTGTCTCCCCCTCGGTAGGAGCGGCAGTAGGCTCGGTGGTCATGGTCTCGTTGGTCTCCATAGTGATGGTATTGTTGGTTTCGGTGCTGTTGGTTCCGGTGCTATTGGTTTCGGTGCTGTTAGTCTCGATAATGAGAGTCTCATTGCTCGTCTGGTTACCCTGGAGGTACCGCCTGCTTCCCGAGGTGAGGGCAACATACGCGGCCTCCAACTCGTCCAGCTCTTCTTCGTTGGGTCCGAAAGTATTCCTTTGCAAGAACCTGGATATCTCGTTCCTGACGGTGACGTTCCTTTCGTAATAAGTCAGGAAGTACGGCGTGTTCAAATAATCCGTCAACGTGGGATCCTGGCGGTTGGGCTTGCTCGTCGTGGGCAGGGTGACCTCGCACAGGTACTCCCCCAGCTCGAATTGACCGTTGGAGCCCGCGTTGCCGGCCTCGCCGCACACGTAGTTCAGCTGGCGGGAGGCGCGGCCGGGGGGACGATTCCAATCTCCCATGGCACCCCCCCCGGGCGCCGTGCCGTTGATGCCGTGATCCATCTCGGCGGGAACCGCCGGGACGCTCCTGCCCAGGGGGAAGTAGAATCCCCGTCCCGCCTGCTTGTCCTCCATGGTCAGCGTCCAGCGATGCAACACGCACATGGCGCTGCTCCCGCCCTCGCGATCGCTCGGATCCGTCGAGGGGCTGAGGGGCTTGAGCAGTATCGTCTGCTCGTCGTTGGTCGTGTCGACGTCGGTGAGGTGGATGGGGGTGCGGGGGGGCAGCGTCATGTTGCCGTCGTCGGAGACGCACGCGTGCTTGACCGCAGAGGGGTCGAAGAAGATGGCGGCCTCGACCATGACCGAGGAGGGGGCTGCCGCGAGGGCGGCGGCCGCCAGGAGGAGGGGGGTCGAGGAGACCATGATTATCGCTCTATTGGGACGATGAGAACGGTTTTTTGTTCTCGCTTTTCGACGACGACTCTTCTCGAGAACGCGTCGCGACCTCGTTCGTTCGCGTCGTTCGCGAGTCGGCTCAAGTGATTCCGCTCGTCTCGCTCTCGCGTCGACGCTATTGATTCGACGGTGCTCCGTTGCCACGGCGTCGTACCTACCCAAGCCAAAGCTATGATGAGGTATCGGCTGCTGCTTTTTCCTCGGGTTCGGCTATTGGCTATTGCAATGCTTGCTTTATTTTGTGTGGCCTCTCCGGATGGAAAGCTCTCGAAACGTCCGCGCGAACCAAGCGCGAACCGGCGCCCGCCCGGCATCATTGAGGAAAAAGCGAGCCCGAGAGGCTAGCTAGGCGAGAGGCAGAGCATGCGCATTCACATTGAAGGCACGAATGCGAGATCGCGGTGCGATAGCCGGGATGGACCACATTTTACTGATTCCAGCATGGTCTCCAGGCAGACTGGTTTGATTTGGAGTACACGCCCATCTCTGTCTCTGATTTTGCTGAGACGTGTGAGCAGGGGTAGATATTAACCCCTGCGTGTGAGCTCGGTGAAAACACTGCATCAATCACATCAAGCCTGTCAGTTCTGTGTGATGGATGAGATTTATCCTGCGACGGCCACGTCGATTTGCGTCTTCAAAGTATGACATTGGCGAGAATATCATGTGCCCGGAGTATGACTTTTGTAATGACTTGTGAACTCCTCGGCGTTTTTGGCGAGTGATGACCTGTCTACTATGGAATACATATCAGGGACATAGAAGGCCCACTCGTGTTTCATTCGTGAACCCCCTTAGAGACTCTTTAAATCTACCTTCAATGGAATCAAAAGAAAATTAATATGTGTCAGTAGTTTTGAGAACACGTCAAAGACATTCACATGGACCTGCCGTTCATTACCTGTGCCACACATGGACATGAACAAACGTGGAACACAGGCCGGAGAAGTCCATTCGTGAATCCCCTGTTCATGAGAGGTGAGAATTACCTTGATTTTCACTTGCTTCGATGTGTCACGCGCTACGTATCATATTTTTGTACGTAGAGACAGATTTCCTCGTTTGGTCCAAAGCTAGCGAAAATTACTAGGTCGACCAACCACCCACCAACCCCGAAACACTAACAACGCCTAACAAAACGCATCACAATCGATTTTCACAAACTCTCCCCTACACCCAACCCGCTTCGCCAGTCTTCTAGCGCGTATCGTAGAGATTCCATTTC
>JALLBE010000400.1:0-17427 GCA_036939795.1 Thalassiosira mediterranea
CTTTGAAAAAAAGAGTACGTTTTTTGAATTTGTTAGTAGCTTAACTAGTGTTACTGCCCATAGCTGTTGCTTGAGTTGCTTGCACGAGCTTGCACGTTGAGTTTCGAGTAACACCCGTATTGAACCCACCTTGACCCACCCGACAATTTTATGATTAATTGTGGCGGGTGGACAATGGGTACACGGTAACGTATGTACACCTCACACGCTCACGCCTCACGCCCCAACCCCAATGACCAAGCCGCGACGGCAAGCAACGACGGTCCAATCAATAGCTCCAAACCATGTGCGGCGTCGACGACCTCGCCGATCCCTGGCCCATCGCCGCGGCGTCCCGCATCCGTGTCAGCGTCGACGACGACGGCTCCTCCTCCTCCCCCTCCTCCTCCTCCCCCTCCCGCCCGAGATGGTGTCGCCTCTTCCGCGATGCGGCCACCGGACGCGTCCACCTCCTCCCCGTCCCCCCCTCCGACCTCCCGAACGACGGACGACCGCCTCCCGTGCGGGAGGTGTACGACGACGACGACTCGCGAATCGGGGGGGAGCCGAGCTATAAATCCTACCTCTCGCAGCAGCAGCAATCTCAGTCGAAGGATCTGGTCGAGGGGGCGATGATAGCCGACTCGTTCCATCCGGACGACGTCGTGGGATGCGAGCTGAGCCTGGAGTACAGCCTCGCGAATCCCAACACGTTCCACGGGATGAAGAGCTGCGCCACCGCGAGGATCGTCGTTTATTGCTATCCCCGGGATAAGAGGAAGAAGAGGGGGAAGGACGGGAAGTGGGGGGAGAGGGAGGCGCGTCGCGGACGGTACGCCCTCGATCCGACCTGCTGCGAGGACTTCCGAGACGCCAGGTCGGTCGTGCGCGCGATCCGGGAGCTGGCGGGATTGCATGGCGACGGGGACGGCTCCGGCGCGGAAAGGAAAAGTAGGAGGCCGCCGAGGTACCTCGTGGTCCTCAACCCGTTCAGCGGCGGGGGGGGATCGAGGCGCGCGTACGACGAGGTCCTGCGGCCGATGTTCGACGAGGCGGGGATCGAGCACGACGCGCTGGTGACGCGGAGGGCGGGGCACGCGCGGGATCGCATGATGGCCGCCGTCGCCGTCGGGGACGGCGAGAAGGAGGAGAAGGAGGGGAATTCGAACGTCGAGGAGCATGGCGAGGACTCGGGAGAACGCGCGGACGTGTCGAAGTACGACGGAATAATCGCCATGGGCGGGGATGGGATCCTGCACGAGATATTCCAGGGCATACGCTCCCGCGAGGACGGAGAGGAGATAATGTCCACGAAAAAGTTCGGCCTCGTCCCGTGCGGCACGTGCAACGGCCTCGCCAAGAGCCTGTCCCACTGGTCGAAGCACGAGAGCTTCGACGTCGCCGAGGCTGCGTTTCGGATATGCAGGGGACGGACTCGGACGCTCGACATAGCGAACTATCGCGTGCTCAAGGAGAACGACAACGATTCCGGGAAGGGGGACGAGGAATCGTACTCGTCCTTCCTGAGCTTCGCGTGGGGTCTTATCGCCGACTGCGACTTCGAGTCGGAGTGCCTGCGGTGGCTTGGTCCGCTGAGGGTCGACGTGTGGGCGGTGTATCGAGGTACGTTCATAATATCACTATTTTCAATCATTTGATGCACACTTGTCTTTGACGATCTCGTAATTGTAATCTTCAATCTCCGCCCCCGTCGCGACAGGAGTGCTGTTCACGAGGCAATACCGCGCCAGGTTTTCGTACCTGCCGCCGACCGCCGCCGCCGCGGCGAGGAAGGGGAGCCCGCCGGCCATGCCGGAGCCGGGGAAGCCGCTGCCGGACGGCTGGCAGTCGTTCGAGGACGACATCAAAGTGTTCTGGGTTTGCAACACGAGCCACGCGAGCTACGACATGTTCACCTGCCCCATGGCCGAAATGAACGATGGACAGTTCCACGTCCTCATTGTCAGGTAAGTCTCGAAATGTGTAGGTCATACGATGTGGGACATGTTCCAGCCGTCGATTCATGCATTGCCTCTCTTTTGGTCAGGTCGTCGTGCTCCAAATTGAGATTGATCGAAATGCTGCTCAAGCTGGATTCCGGACGGCACATCGACTGCAAGGACCTGGAGGTGATAGATTGCGTTGCATACCAGTTCGAGCCCCTGTCGAAGGTGAGCTACAACGTATTGGACGGCGAGCTCATCGGCGATGGTCCCGTCCAGGCTTGCATCGCGTCCGAGGGGGCTCAATTCTTTTGCTGAGAAGTTTTCGAGAGTTGTGCACTTGCGATGGAAGCATGATGTGCCTGAACCAGCATAAAAATTAAGAGTTGGTGCCATGGATGTTGTCCTAAATGGTATTGGGAGACCTTGATAAACGCTATTCATTGCAAAACGCAGTAGCACTTGTACCATACCCTCATCACAGTGATCACCATCACTCGAGTCAAAATCACGATGTCGAATGTGTCAAGAAACAGCAACACCAGGGGTAGGTACCATACATGAACATACGAAAAGGTTTACCCCCGGGGTATTGTACCCGCGTATGTAGAGCTTATTTCCTAGACAAGAACATTTTGCCTTATGGTGGTATGTACATATGACATATGTGTACATAAAGAGGCATAAAGAGGGCCCCAAAAACTTTTACCAGGGGGGATACCATGGCTGGGTACTATGTACCTCTGCATGCAGAACTCGATCTAGAGGTACAAGCAAGACCTACTCTCTTGATAGATCTCGCTTGCTTCTTCGTACAGCCTGCTGCCCTCGCAATATTCCAAGGCATCCCAAAGAGATCCCAAGATACCCGTCACACAAACGTCTCACAAATGGTAGTATTCATCTTCTTGATTCAGCACAGAACTATTGTGCGGTGCAAGCGTGCATATCAGGCGGAGAGTGCAGCGAGACCTCAGCTTTGGCTCACTAGAAATATGTTGGTCTACCTTACGTCCATGATTTACAACTGTGTCCCATAAATTTGGTTCGTCCATCGGGGAAACATTATATACCACCAGATACCGCCCACTTCATACAAACAACACCTCAAATCAAATCGACACAAAGACAATACAATGACAATCCTAGGTCTCGCCACAGCTCTGGCGCTACTTGCCTCATCGAGTTCAGCCCAGCCTTCCTTCAATTGCAATCCCTGCATCAACCGGGCCGATCATGTTGTCAAGGCAATCCTTCAGGGTACAAAGTCAGACCCATTCTGGCAACAGGTTGAGTTGGCGATGCGTCAGTCAGAGCGTGATATGAGGGTGTCTCTAGACATGGATCTATATGATACCCTCAACGCAGAGCAGGTGCGACTTCTACCTAATATGTGCATTATTGAGACAGTGTAACCATCATTGATCTGAATATTGAGCTTGATTGTTTGTTTATTTTATTATGACATTTCAACGTAGATGGCAGAAGACATTCGGCGGACAGTGAGAGAAGCTAATAGACCCGAAGCTCTCATTGTTACCATACCATCTGAAAGTGTCAAAGACGCAGTGGCAGAAGCTGTTGAGTCAGGATTGCCTGTGTTTGGTCTATACAGCGGATATGAACATTTTGAAGAGCTTGGGATGCAAGGCTTTGTTGCTATGGACCAGGAGGAAGCCGGGATCGAAGCGGGAAAAATGTTCAAGAAGATCAATTCCGAAACCGACAACGTAGCATACATTTCTCCTGTCATCGCCAACAAGGATTTTGATTCCAAGCGTATGGAAGGTTTGAGAAGCGTTATCAGTGACGTTACAGAAATTGAGAAGAGTTCCATGGTTACCAGCTTTGAGGGCTGCCCCTATGATGCCGTGCTCCTTGCCAACGCTGATCTTTTGGAGTATGCTATCAAGGCTTATGAAGATAACAATTGCGATCCAACTACCAGTCCCATCGCAACATTTGACACCAACGAGTTTACCCACCAGCAAATGAGCAGAGGAAACCTTGCATTCACCATATCTCAGCAGCAATACCTTCAAGGAGCGTTTAGCGTAATGGCAGCAGCACTGTTTTCTACAAACGGCAAGGCGCTTTCGTCTTCTTCTGAATCAACCTTCGGGATGCAGACAGTGCCCCCCAGCATTGCAACCTACGATGCTCCGCTTAGCGATTCCATGCAAGCCTGTCAAGACGATGCGTTCCCTGTGTGTCCGAATCAGGTTGCACTTGCCGGGGTCACAGATTCGGGTTGTGATTGCACCGACCGCAAGAAGCTCAAGATTGCTGGCGTCCTACATGCAGTGACAACTGATGAGTTCTGGGACGTGGTTTATGAGTCTGCGCGGCACGCAGGCAAGTTTATGATCCGTATTTAATAAATCTCGCCAGCACTGACGCTAACTGAAAACATGTCCACTGCTACAGCTGATGACTTTGGTGTGGAACTGAAGCTTGACCGCATGGACCCCCATGGCGATCCTAATGTATTGTATGAAAAGATGGCGGCTCAGATTGAAAGCCTGTGTAAAGCAGGAGTGGATGGAATCTTCGTGACAATTCCCAATGAAATTGTCCTTGATGAAATTGAGCTATGCCTAAGTCTCAATGTCCCTGTTGTTTCAATCAATGCTGGCCCTGAGTACTCCAAAGAAAAAGGTGAGGAGTCTTATTCCTTCTTATTCACTTTGTCTCATCATGAATATCTATAGTTCATCCATCGTTTGTCATACTCAGACCTTTACCATCATATCGGAATGGTCGAATGGAATGCTGGCGTCCAGGCAGGGAAACGTTTGGCTTCAACAGGCCAGATGAAAAAGGCTCTATGTCTCATGCACGCACCCACCAATGTTTTCTCTACCGATCGCTGTGGAGGCTTTGAGGAAGGCGTTGCAGCTGTCGACCCTAGTATTGAATATCTTGGTGCTATTGATGTACCAGAAGATAATGACTTGAAGTACAAGCAGATAGTCGAAGATCACATCAAAAACAAGACAGCAGATGCCAGTGATTGGGAGGGCATTGGCATTCTTCTCGCTGGTCAGTCTCAAATCTCCCCGTGAGTTTAGGTTGTATCTTGTATCACGTCATGCTTAGGAGCTATCTATCTCACCACGCACCGGGTTTCCTCCCTTTGACTCAGTGGCCTGAAGTTGAAAGAATCTCACCCATCAGTGCTATTGGGTGCATTTGATACTAATGAACAACTTTTTGAAGCCCTAGAGGATGGCAGGATCTCTTTTGGCATTGACCAGGGTCCATATTTGCAGGTAAGATTCAGATTGAAAAGATAAGAAGGTTCTTCGCAAGAGGTTGAAGAAACGTTTCATTCAACATTGGAACTGAACTAAAACACTTGCTTGATACCAACAGGGATATATGCCTGTGGCCCTTCTCACATGGTATGCTTACACAAACCAGCAGCTGTCAAATCACCTTTTAGAAAGTGGGCCAGCATTCATCACAAGGGCGCCATCTGCCGAAGAGTCCGCTTGCCAGGCTTCCCATTTCCCTGTCTGTGCCAGGTCCGAGTCAGTGGATGCTGTACCACAGCAACAAGCCGGTACAGATCAAAGCCAAAGGGCGATCATCGCCATATCTGTGGTTGTTGTGGTGCTTTCAATCATGGTTGCTGTCCTCATGTACCAAGACCGCCAGCTGAGGCAGACTAGAAATGCCAGGCAGGAAGTGCCCAAGGTCACCGCCCGGAGTTACTGCTCCAGCATGTACCCATCTCCTGAAGTGGTTATGCAGAAGATGAACTCTATTCATTCGGTCAGCTGAAAGTTGTGTGTTCCAGTGTTAGAGCGGCAGGTTGAATAGTTTAACTTTGGGGTCGGATGTGAGCCAGCCTATAGCCTGGTGCCAAAGTAGAACCTCTGCTGACAGAAAGCCAGGGCTTGGCATCCGGCATTAGATAGTATTATTGTTATATTTACGTCCGAACTAACACTCCGTGCTGGTGTACAAACATATATCAATTAAGCTTGACATTCGTTTCATCCATAAAATAATGGGCGGTATGGTTGTGCCAGCTCCATTATTCGATGAAGGGTGTGAAAGAAACAAACTCTCGATTTATCTTCTTCCTGGTTCGAAATACAAACACTTCACAGTGATCACCATCACTTGAGTCAAAATCTCGAGAATCGGGTCCTTATCTGACAGCAGCTCTCGAGCGCATCCCAATATCTCTCCTAGTTGCTTGCGCAAGTCTGAGGCATGTTCGACTCAGTCGCGTAGGGGATGGAGCAGTGCAGGGACGCTAGCTCCTGCGGGCACGCCACCTCCTCGTAAACGACGGTTGGATTGTTCCACTTGAGGGATAGAAAGTTCTCGCAGCCGCGACGCAAGGTCGGATCGCTGAAGGCGCCACAGTTGCAGTTGGCGTCGGGATTGCTGGTACCTTGCATCCAGAACTCGCATGCGGCGAATCCTATGGAGTAGCAGCGAGTACGATTTGTGATGGGAAACACGATGGTATGGTATGGCAACACTAATGAGTTGGAACACCAAAGTAGAGCTCACCTGCGGCTTCGCCTGGCTCCCTCTCGTTACACGTATTAGAAAAGGAAAATTCTGTGACATCAAATCCTGGTGCGGCAATGTCAAAGTGAGGCCCGTTACGGCAGAGAGGGTTGCCATCGGGACAGAAGTTGGTGCCCTTGAGCACCAACGTAGTGGTGACTCCTTCGTGTCCGGGAACGTTGCTCGTCCCTGTAACTTTCCAGCATTTCCCGCATCCCTGGGCCATCCAGTCGCCTCCTCCCAAGCTGGCGGAGATGGCAGCGGCTCCGTAGAACTTGGCCCCATAGGGGTTGTTCGCAGGGGCAACGAACATTGCGTTACTATGGCAATGGGCCGGTTCGGACCCGGACAGTCCGCTGGGGATGAAGCTGCATGCACATGCACCGCCAGAGCAATCCCAGTAGCGGGTGGTGGTGGCGACCTTGCCGCCGGTTGGAGGTGTGGGAGAAGGTGGCGTGGGAGATGGTGGCGTCGGACTGCCACTGCACTGTCCAGGATTGCATTCGCCGCAGACGCCGGGAAACTCATTTCCGCAAACTGATGAGTGGGTAGCGCGTGGTGCATATTATGGTGGTGGAGATGGTGATGTGTGAGAGTATCTAGATAGATAACAAACTCGATGACGAGAAAGCGGTTGGTGTGATGAACTAATTATCTCACCAAGAGTACATGCCTCAGTCTCCGACTTTCCCATGTTTGCCTGGACCCAGTCGATTCGGCTTCCAACACTGTATCCGTCTGCATTCCTTCCTAAAATGGAAGCAGTGCAGGTGGAACAACCGCACTTGGATCCACCAGATGGTGGACTAGGAGGAGATGGAGGGTTTATGGGAGTGGGAGCCGGCGGCGTTGGACTGCCGCTGCACTGTCCAGGATTGCATTCGCCGCAAATACCAGGAAACTCATCTCCGCATACTTTGTTTTGATACACAATAACGGCGTGTGTGAGAGAAAGTAGAAATATCGACGATGGCAAGGAACTTGGGTTGAGAAAGAGAAGCGATATGCACTCACCAAGATCGCATGCCTCAGCCTCCGACTTTCCCATGTTTGCCGTCACCCAGTCAATGCGACTGCCGACACTGTACCCATCTGCATTCCTGCCTAGAACGGAAGCAGTGCACGAGGAACAACCACACTTTGACCCACCTCCACCGTTGTCGTTCGTGCACCAGCGCCCGCCACAACCAGCCTCACAGTTGCCTTGACCTTGGTTGCACCAATCACCACCTTGGACTTCACCGTTGCAGGTGGAACTAGCCCCAGTACCTGCGGGGCCCCTGATATTGAGTAGATTATACGCGTCAGGAAACGATTGTCGCTTGACAGAAAAGCCTCATATTTTACATGGCACTAACCAGTTACAGTAACCAGAGATAACCCCTGGGACCATAGCTACAGTAAGCAGTAGCTGGGCGACGCGGGAGTACTGAAGCTTCATTTTGAGAATACAAATGATGGTATGTGCTGCCTTTGGTAGTTTTGTTTGGTCCTTTGATGAAATTATTTTATGAGCTCAAAAAAATCGCATCGAAACTAAGGAGACCCAAAACATAATTGGTTTGTCAATAGCTTCCAGTCGTCTCACCTAGAGAGTCAGGAGTAGCTGCAGTAAGCATGCGGGATGTTTTGTTGATGTCATGCCCGGCAATGCCAGGCTCGACCAGTTACATTTGGTCTTGAACATATTCAGGCTCGACCAGTTATATTTGGTCTTGCAAGTAAGCAAGACCACGAGACAAATTTAGACGTTTGGATTGGGACAGCAATCCCATACACGAAAGGAATCGTCATTTTTTCCTTACCAGGCGATATTGATTATGCACATCAGCGGAGATCAGCGGTGGTGGCGTTTTTAAGACTAACGTTCTCAGGGCACGGTAGGCATATCGAGATAAGTGGTCTTGTCAGTCAACAATACTCCAGTAGCCATCCGGACGTAAGATCGAGCCAGAATTGACTAGTCCTTCATGCTTGGTCGTGATGGTCTTGAGCACATTTTCGCCCTGGTATTGTACACAGAAAAGTCCACAGAAACAAGACCAATGTAAAGGAAAAATGCGATAGGATTGGTATGTAATGGCATGTGACCATCCAAATGAGTTCAGCGCAAGAGGACAAACATGCAAATCTATGAGGACTGGAAGTAAAACACACCTGTCAAGTAGCTAAGTTTCCAATGTGTCGAAAGTATTCTACTGGAAGTATTGGTCTGTTGACGGCAAACAACCTTCCAGCTACTTCCAGCCCCCCGCATTGAAAGAGTGTATCCAGGCGCGAGAAGATATCCAGGGCGAAATTGGCGAAACGAGCAAATGGATGCTTGATCATGGAGGAGCTGACACCTCAACTTTAAGTGCGTTGGGGGCCAAAGAGAAACACAAACCTCCTGCATTGCAATACCTGCATAGCAAAACAAAGCGCTGTAGAAAGAGACTCTCAACAGTCCCTGCTCAAACTGGATTCCTTTCTCTATTGAACTGCCACATTGCTGCCGATTTCGCCTCCCTTTTTAATCGTGTGACGAACGTCAGACCACCATTGATGAGACCAATTCCATCCATGCTATGGATAAACTCAACTTGAGCGTTGTCGAATGGTCGGTGCTTGGACTCCATTGGCTCGGGACGGCCATTCAAACGGCTGAAGCATCGTGCCAGCGGATTGAGTATATCAATGTTGACGGAATAGCCAGGCATGTCCACATGCTGCAGCATTTCTTCACTCGTAAAAAAGGACCCTAAATTGAGCAGTGCTTCTGACTTGACTAACTTCCAAGCATAGTTGGAGTCTGTGTAGACTTTGATATCATACAGAGATTGATTATCTCCCCTCTTGCTTTTCATGAATTCTTCCAGTATCCGCAACGCGCCTGAACAAGCAAACAACTCGCACCGGTTTCTGGATGGATTGACCAGTGGGAACACGGCAATGAATTTGCTGCCATCCTGATTATTTCCAATGGGAACGGGTATCCCAAAGCAAGCTTTCGCAGCGTCAGAGAAATCCTGAAGGAACTGAGATTTGTCATGCGCAGATGCATCCGTGAACACCTCAATCGAAATGCCGCCAGTTCGGCTTTGGCCGCGGGCGATATTAGCTGTGTCACTCGGGTAGGATGCCCCCGAGCAGAATATAGAAATTGGAATCCTTTTCTTTCCGCTTGGGGCGCCATCTATAGGCGAGCTGATCTGTAATCTTGGCCTATAATCCGCGAGTGTATGGAGGTATACCCCATTGATAAGGCCGCCGTCGCTACATGCAATACTGATTGCTGCCTCTGTCGTGTTGTTATCCTTCGCTGCTGCTTCTACGCTGGGATATATTCTTCTCAGGGAGTCAAACGAGGTATCGCCATCCGCAGTTTCAAGAATGGGATGTTTCCCTTCAAGCTCCATGTGGGATGAAGTTATGATTTTCCTTCGCCCTTTGTTCGACGGCTGCAGCCATGTTGCGATGTCAGTATCTTTTGGGCACCGATTGCATCGGTCCTCCAGAACAGAATACGAGGATGCTAGTAGAGCAGGGTTCTTTTGTACTATCGAGGCAGCAGCAGCGTGGCCATTTCTGCCACCAACACAATTGCCAAGCAGCTCCATCTTTCTTGCAAGTGATGTCTCAAGACCATGCGCTAGCATGCGTGGTGCGGTCAAGATTACCCTGCCCAGTTCTCTTGGCTCGTGTAGCATGAGCGCGGAGACCAGGAACCTCAGCGTTGGCTCGATTTTGCTCTTACGACTGAGCAGCAAAGCCTGGGGCGCCGTTGAAGCAATGTGGCCAACCTCATACGGACTGAGGCTACACATCCTCATGATGGATGCGGCCTTTGGACGGAGATTATCTGTCAGCGAAAGGCCCATCAGGGCTGGCGCGAGCTTGATGATTCTGCTGATAGACGAGAGGGGCACTCCCAGCTCGTCAACAAAAAAAGACAGTTTTGGATGTAAAGTGGAAGATAACCCATACTGTAGCAGTGAGGGCTGCTTCATCACAGCCGCTCTCAAATCATCTTTCGACATACCAGCTGCAACATGAAGTAATGGGATGTGCGTAGAAGCACCATGCCAGTATGAGAAAACCAAGTCTGAAGTGACAAGATAGGATGCGCAAAGGCCTAACTCACCATCGCTCGTGAAGAATATCATTCGTTCTCTGAGAGCGGATATCCCCATGCCCATCAGCGAGGGCATGCGCAACACCAGTTTGCTCAATTCCGAGCTCGATAGCCCCAGCTCATTCTGCAGCTCGTCCAGTATCGGTAGGATCTTGCTGCACGCATCATACGTGCTGAGCCTGCCATGGGTCCTCATGAGCCGGTACACGTCGCCCGGCCCCACCTGCAGCCTCTGTCGGAGGTAGTCCAACGCAGGCCTTTTGAGCATGCTCCTCACGGGACCGGGTTTCGAGAGGAGCTCCCACCCCGGGTCGAGGCCGCACGTCGTCCAGAGGGGCAGGGCGTCCGCGAGGATGCGCAGCTGTCCCCACGAGATGCCGAGGGATCGGAGGTAGGCGAAGGTGTACGCGTCGGTCGGGTCGCACCCCTCCAGGTCGAGGCGGGCGTTGGCGTCGTCCATCAGCTTGGGCGGGACGGCGGTCGTCCCAAGCTGACTGTACATGTATACCAACGACGGCTTCCTCGAATCCTCGTAGTACAACGCTAGCAGTTCTGGCATTGTCCTGATCGCCTCGGTGGCCTGGTCCACTGTGAGGCCCGCGCCATAGCCTTTCCCCCACAAACTCGGCCCTGATGAGGAGAAAGATGCGCGGTAAGAGCGCAGCAACCAAGGAGCAACTCATAGTTTGAATACAAAGAAAGTCTCAAGCCAGGGATGGCCATTGATGTAGCCATTCTGTGGTCCATATCTCAGCCTGGCCTAAAGCTTCAGTTGAAAACGCCAACCCAGTATGGGATTGAACCCCAATCCTGTGATGCCGAGAGCCAGTCTCACAGTGCCAAACGATTCATTCGTCGCTGTGAAAATGGAACCAGGTATCGGACGCTTCGCTGGGTTTGATAACTGCTCTGCTACCATACATTGCGTCAATAATTTGAGTCCCAGCGGGGCAAAAAGATCCACACACGCGCTTCCCGCCCACATCGCACGAAACTGCCAATAACAGTACTGTACTCACAATCCACCTCGGCGCCGGCACATCCTCTGCCGGACCTCCCGTCCGCGACCATCGTCACGCCCATCGCGTCCTCCGGCACGGGATCCGTCAGGAATCGGACCAACCCCCCGAGCTCGTCGGCGTCGTACATCGCCAGCTGGGGAAAATTCTGCAGCACGAACTCCACGTCGTCCGGTCCCATCGCCAAGCCGGCCACGCCATCCCCTTCGTAGTTTCCTTCATTTTCTCGGCCGCGGCTCAGCAGGTCCACGACGCGCGCGTGATTCCTCTTTATCGATTCCGACGTGAGTCCCCTCATCGCGATCCGCCGGGGATCGAGCCGGAAGAAGTGACGGGGGACGAAGTCGATCGGCGTGTTCGCGCTGTTCGACACCAGCCCCAGGAGGGTGCGCAGCGCGTCGTTGGCGACCGATGGATCCGCGATCGTATTCACCAGACTGCCGCGGCCATTGTCGTCGTCGGGGTACTCCAATTCGCAAACCGTCCACAGTCCCATGCCGGCGATGGTCGTCTCGCACTCCCCCTCCTCGACGTCGGAATCTATCGGCCTCCCCCGGCTCACGGACGGCGGCGGGGTTGCGGTCGCGGTCGCGGTCCCGCCATCATCGGAGTAGACGAGGGAGCACGACGGGGGGGGGAAGGGCAGGTCCGACGGAGCCATCACCCGGGCGCCGGGGGAGGCGGAGACGGCGTCGTCGAGGAAGCGGAAGGAACGGACGGCGACGGAGTTTTCGTAGAGGACGTGGCGCTGGAACGCGCGCGAGAATCGGATGTGCGCGCCGTCGCCGCCTCCGCCATCAACATTGCCCGCGTCGTCGTCGTTGGGCGACTGTTTCGACCCCTGCCTCCCGGCACGCCCGCGCCGCCTTTTCTTCCCCGTCATCGTCGACGACGACGACGCCCCATCGTCGTCCCCCGCCCTCGCCCCCCTCGCCGCGCTGGCCACGATGAGGCGCGGAAATCTCGCGGCGCCGCCGCCCGCTCGGAACGGCGGCGTCGGGGCGACGGCGACGACGCGCGGGGCATCATCCCGTCGGATGGGGCTCCCGGGGCCACCGGCGCCCGCTGCGCGCGTCCTCCGTGGTTGCGCGCGTTGGGGGACGAACGACGGAGCGGAGGGCGTCGCCGCCGCAGCAGCCGCCGAGGTCGCCGCGAGGAGCAGCAGCGGCAGCATCATACTCGCCGCGTTAACGTCGCCAGCCGCTATCTACGATTCTTCCCTTCCACTCGCTCCACCTTCCACATTCAACCTTTCCGATTCAATCTGATGCACATCACCATCACGTCACCATCGTCATTTTTTGATTCCCGCCATTCCGCATCAGTCTCATGTATTAATTCCTAAGAACGTTAAATCTTACCACAAAGCAAAGAACATATTTCCAATGGGTATGCGGGTATTCATGTAGCATAAGGATTGTTGAATTTATTATACTGATCTAAGGGTAGACGGGTAATAATGATAATGCGACATGGGTAGACATGGGTAGTTTCCGTGAAAATCCGCCGACGGAGGCCGTCGCCCGTCGCCTCGCTCGCGCCTGCTCGAGCTCGAGTTTCGATTCGCTCGCCGTATCCTCGTGTCGGGCCAAGCGAGCCAGTCTCGCCGGAAGATTGATCGAGACCGACCGCTACCGACCATACCGACAGTGGTTGAACAGTGGGCGAGCCAAGAGCCGACATCGGAGCGAGGCGGGATTTCGACAGGTTGGAGCTGGACGAGAGGACAAGAGACGAGAGCACGTTCGACGGGTTCGACGTTGCGAGGGCGCGCGCGACAGAAGAGGACGAAGACGAAGGACGGCGGCCCCCCTTGGCCTACCCGTCGCCGGCATTGCGACTACGATTCCAACAGTGCTCGAAGACCCAAATGGAACGAACTCGAGAGAGTCTTGAGTGACGACTAACGACGGCAAGAGTCGATATCAAGCTCCAGTCCGGGGATTGTCGCCATCCAGTCGAGCGTGTCGAACAGCGGTCCCGTCAGTCGCACATTCCGTGGTGGCACCGAGCAAAGCTTTGATCGAATTCGAGCTCGGCCGGCAAGGAAGGACGAAGTCAAAACTGGATCCAGAGTCCTGATTTCAACGCTATTGTCCTTGAGAGACGGGGTAGTGAGCGAGGCATGCTGCTGTTGAGCTGGTGTACTGCGACCAAGCTTCGACGCAGCTTCGGGGTGTCATTGAGCTTTGGCTGCGTCGATAATTCGGCTTGGATGCTCTCGGTTCATCACTGAAACAGGGTTGTGTAGAGGTAGAGAGTGAGTGATTGCCACCATGCCGTACCGTTCGGCGTTGGGTGCTTGGTACCAATTGAATTTCCATTCGCTCTGCTAACCACTATTTCGTCTTTGATACAAAAATTATTTGCCCATTTCTTGGCTCTGCCCCTGATGTGCCGTCGCAGCTCTAGGTGAACGTCTGTCAAGGGAATCCAATCGTATACTTGGTAGTGGTGGGTGGTCTGTACTACCAAAATGTCTTGTGACGGAGAGGCGTCACCGATAGGTGACGAAGCAGCACCACAATGCGATTCTCCATCAAGTGATTCCACATCGACGGATTGGGTGAAAGTGGGCGATGAGATGAATGCACAGCAGCCTTTAACGGAGGCAGATGGGAACCCCCGTTTGGCGGGTGCACCAGATGCGACAGTAGACTCTCAGAGCAGCTTCGATGAGTTCTCATTTGGATCAAGCGACAATGATGACGAAGATGGCGCAGGTGCTGGTCAAGGGAGTTTGCTCGAGGTGCCGCTGAGCACTGCATTCGACATGGGTATTCTACGGAGGAGTATTCAGGGGAGCAAAGATGCCCTCGACCTTGCAACTGGGAAGGAAGTTGTAATTGTGGTAGGGAAAACGGGTGAGTCAAGATGAAAGAGTGCTTGCCCCTGTTCACTATTGATTAAACTTATCAGAACATGTCCCATAACATGTTACAATGCATCTGAAACAGGTGTAGGCAAGAGTACCCTCATCCAGGGAATAGCTGGGAAGAGGCTCGTGTCATCTTTTCACGAGACTTCATTTTCTGGTCAAACAGCAACTAAAGCTGTATTCGATGCCCAAGAAGCACTGCCCAGTTTTGAGATAGGTCATGCAAAGGCATCAAAGACAACATGTCTAAACGCCTTTTTGCGGATTAAGGGCAACAGCAAAGTTGTTTATCTTGACTCGCCTGGCCTTGAGGACACAAGGGGACCTGAGATGGATATTGCAACATGCGCACTGCTGAGCCAAGTTGCCAAGAGATGCAAGTGTCTTCGCTTCGTTGTTTTGATACATTGTGCATCGCTGCTCGAAGACAGAGGAGATGCATTTCGATCCATTGTTCAGTTCTCGAAGAAATTTGTCTCAGATTTTGATGCTTCGAAGAGAAGCTTCATGTTTCTGTTTACTCATACCAATGAGATAGCAGGAATGTGCAGGTCACCTGGTGACGCGAAGAAACGTCTACTTGACGAGATCGTCCAGATTGCTGGGGCCAGCAAAGATGATGATGTGTTGGCAGTTCTAGACTTCATACGCAAGTCTCTGAAGAAAGATTACCCCTTTGCCGATGTGTTGCATCCTCTTGGTACAGACTTTGATATGCTGGCTACACAAATTGAAAAGCTTCGAGCTGTGAGCAACCTCAATTCTGCGAGTCACTGCAATTTAACCCTGTCTTCAAAAATGAAGCTTGATGTGGCAAGTCAGAATCTGCTGGGATGTCTCCGCTCCACTCTTGCAAAACCATCGCTTTGCATTGAAGAAGTGAAAGAAATTGAGCGTACGTTTTGCTACCTCACTGAGTACATTGATGTTGATTGCTTACGCAATGCCTCGTCCACTAGCAAGGAAGTCATTGCCAATCACAAGAGGTCATTGCAGCATAGTGTGGAGTCAGAATTCTCACGCTTATCTAACTACTCCACCGACTTTGACACTGGGAATGCAATCACATTGCAAAGTACACTCGGTCGTTTGGGACAGCTGGATGATGAGTTTTCAGGAGAGTGTTGGATTCAAAGCAAGGCAGAACACTTGTTGACACTCAAAGCGACAGTCCTGCAGAATGTGTCAAGTTGCAGGTCATTTCGCAGGGAGTTCAAAAAATTAAACATGTGGACAGAACATTTGGACAACTCCTCCAGCATTTTCTCTGATACATGTAAAGAGGTGACAGAGCTATTAGATGATGCAGTCAAGGTCGTTTCTGGTACAGATATGTCTGCAATTCATGACATGCCTGACAGTGAGGTGTCAATTTTTGCTGAAAAGCTATTATTGCTGCAAGGATTGCAGGAGTTCTCTGACGACATCACAGTGCTTGATACCATCATGAAGAGTAATCTTTGTCGTGCCGTTTCAGAGAAAGAAGTGGCAATAAGAAATCTCCGCCGTGTTTTCAGGTCTTGGTCTGCAAGAGCAGCTGAGCTCAATGTGTCAAGGTGTATTGACCTCAAAGATGATCTCAGGGATGTTGCAGCTCATGTTCGTACACTCGAGTGTGTCAAGACTGTGCTAAAGAAGCATGGTGTTGGGATCAACTCCCTTGACAAAATCATTGACTCATCGCTCAGTGGCTTAGAAAGTGATGTGATTGGCGTGTTGAAAGGATGCTGTGATGAGTTGCATAGCTTGTCCTTTGACTCTTCTTGGGAGCCAAAGCTAAGTTGGATGCGAGATGTGTGTCAAAGCTTCTCCAAGATGCACAGCAGTCGCTGGAAAGAATTGCAAGGTCTCTTCAATGCTATTGTTGATAAGGCGAGAACATCACTGCTTTCAACCCAGGGAGAGCTTGACAACATGTCAAGGGTGACAAAGGAGTATGGTATGAGGAGTGGAGAGCGTTTAGGGACAGAATTGGCCGCCTTTAGGAACTGTATATGGATTGATTCCTGTTTACCTCAAGGTCATGCATTTGTGTCCAACTGCTGCATTGCTATTGAATGGAACTTCAAAGAAAGAATTAATGAGAAATCAAATGAATTGGAGGAGGCTTTGGGTCTTCTTGATGAGGAAAGTGACTGCCAAGTAGAATCGATAGCGAAGTTGGGATACCTCCTACCAGAGCTTGAAGAGATTGACCGTTTTGTTGACTGTAGTTTCAGAGAACCATCCCCTCCACAACGCCCCCCTTGGGGAAATATGTCGCCGTTAGCAGCAAAATGTGTGAGTCGTCTTGAGGCTTACGCAAACCGTCTGGGTGACCGGGCCAAAACTCACACTGGCGTTTGGAGGGACAACATCAGTTCAGGGAATTTTGATGCCCTTAGGGGTTCAGCCCAAGAGTTAGACTCAATCATGACTGACGCAAAAGCAATGACAATGATTCAGCCAGCCAATGTTGTCTTCCAAGAGTCAAGTCAAATTGTTGGCTTGGTCTCCGATGTTTGCAAAGAACTCCACTCTCTGGCGGAATCTGAGTTGAATTGCTTTGGAGGAGACTTCAACAAAAAAGCTGATATTCTTGAAACAATCAAACACTGCAGCTATCTCTCACACATTAGGGAGTATCTCCCTGGTTACAGTGATGTTCAGAATAAGGTTCGGGATCTAGTTTCAGGGGAAGCACAACGCCTGGAAAGGAATATTAAATCTTCATCTGACTGGGACACTATAGATACTGACATTGAAATGTTCCAGTCCTCACTTGTTCTCGATGACTTTGTGAGCCAGGAGGCAACTGCACGCTTGGATGTGATCAGGCGTTTGCGAGAGAAGAAAGAGGACCAAGTGGATGACCGCCTTCAACTTTTGATCAGCACAAACAACTTCAACGGCATTACTGAGTTTCTTGCCCCATTGGAAAAGTCAAAAGACCAGATCAAAAAGCAGAAATTTTTTCAATCTTAT
>JALLBE010000401.1:0-16958 GCA_036939795.1 Thalassiosira mediterranea
ACGCGTCCTGGACCCCATTATTTAGGTATTAACCCCTGTCTTTCTCCATCACCGCACACCAAAGCAAGCGAGCACATCAGATCGGCGATAAAAGATTGGCAATCAACGCATCGATCACCAAGATCCCCCCGCAGTAGGAGAGTATGGTAGAGGCACACAATTGCGAGACCTGCACACTTCGAACCAAGCATGATGGGTCGATCAAGCAACGGCACGGCCGGGGGTCGCCGCGGCGCGACGGTCCTCATCGCCCTGGCCCTATGCCTGTCTCTGATATCGGTTCGCCACAACGATGACGGGAGGCCAGCGATGACGCTCGGCGCCGCTTCCGCGTCCGCCGTCGCGCCTCCCCTGGCCGCCGCCAGGGTGGGCACGAGGACCAAGACCAAGGCCGCCGAGTCCGCGGCTCCCTCCAATGCCGCAGGCGTCGTCGCCGAGACACCCGAGGAGGTGGCGGCCGGCGAGGACTCCGCGATCGCTGCTCAGGCGTCGTCGTCTTCGTCTTCGACCGCGTCCAAGCCGTCCTCCTCCAACCCCATCGCCCAGCTGCTCACCTACGTCCGCGACACCGCCGTGAACTTCAAGGACGGCCTCGGCCAGATGAACGCCGACCACAAGCGCTGCAACGACATGCGATCCAAGCAGCGCGCCCACGCCGCCGCGTCGGGGACGAAGCGTCCCCGGGGCGTCAGGGGTATGCAGACGGGAGGCATCTCCTACGAGGAATACGCCTTCCTGCGGAAGGGCCTCGTGGACCGGAACAAGCTCTTCGCGGTGGTCATGGTCTCGGTTTGCCTCCCGAACTACTTCGTTTACTACCTGTGGTCGTTCCCGGACATGATGCCCGGTCCGTTCCTGAAGGCGAGGGACGAGAAGGAGGTGTCGCGCGAGCGGTGCCACGCGGTCATATCCGCGATGCTGGACGTGGAGAAGGGGGCGAGGGTGGCGCCGTGGACGTCGAAGCTCAACCCGTTCGGGAGGAAGGCGACGGAGAGGGCGATGGGACGGCTGGGCGACATGATAACCGCGGGGGGATCGATCATGTCCGAGTACGGCGCCTCCGGCCCCGCGGGGGGCAGGATGGTGCTGAAGAAGCTGAAGCCACGTCTGTACTCCTCGACGCCGCTGACGAAGCAGCAGCGCCTCCTGATGGGGAAGGAAGTGCCCAAACAGATAATCAAGGGACTCACCAAGGCCATCGGGGCCGACTCCCTCAACAAGGGCTCGTCGCCCTTCGGGGTGGGCGCCGTGAAGCACATCGAGTCCGTCGCCCTCGCGGACGAGTTCATCGTCGACCAGAAGGTGGAGGTCGACTCCATCTCCTCGGACCTGCTGGCGGAGGCGTGCTCGGCCCGCCTCATCGGCGGCCCGGGGTGGACGGACGACGAGAGGCGGGAGGCGCTGTCGTCGTGGCTGCGGGAGGTGGAGGTTGACCCGCGGGAGGCGACCAAGGGCGGGAAGGTGCAGTTCAACGGAAACCTGGCCAGGGCGGCGCTGATGTGTTACAACGCCGTTGATGGGACCAGGGATGCGAGGGCGGACTCGTCGCTGATGAGGGCCATGTACCAGGGGCAGAAGAATGATGCCGTGATCTTGAATTAGATGTGTCAAAAAATAGATTAATGGTGCCCCGAGCAGACGCTGTTGCTCATTGGTCATGCTGGTATTATGTGGAGCTGTACCATACCTGATAGTAGCATTTGATGTCTTGTTGGCCAACCCAACACATCAAATGATATCAAACACACAATTCCTCAAGCCAGTATGGTACAGAGTCAGAATGGCTGGCATAAATGCTCTGTACCTATGTCATTTATGGCTTCATCGAAAAACATTTGGTGTGCACAGTGGTCAAAGCAGGCATTGAGACTGTTGATATCAAGGCAGTTCATCATTTTTGATGTTTTTGATGTATGCGCCGTGTAGGAGAGGGAACAATCATATGTAGATGTATTGATCAAGTTGTGAACATACAGAGCTTATTGCAGGCGAAGTGTTGAATACAGCCACACGGAAACACGAATTAAACAATATGCGAGGAAAAGATAGCTATTCACAAACTTAGTGTCGATTCCCCGCCACAACAAAAAAGATGATGGTATGGAATTCTCAAGACTAGGTAATAACAAGACAATGTTGTCTAATGTTTACTATGAAAATACATATGGAAAGCTCTATTGTCTGGCGCACTGGCTGAATGCATCTGGACCAATGGGCACATTCAATTAGACACCGGTTGCTGGCTCAAAACTTCACGGCCAGCCGAGAAAGGAGCAAGGTCGACAGGCGCAACATCGCCAGTCAAGAGTGAAGCCATACAGTCTCCAATAAGCGGGCCAAACTTGAAGGCCCTGCCGCTTCCTCCCGAAAAAACGGCCACGTTGTCAGCCACCTTGTCCATGACAAAGTACGAGTCCTCTGTCATTGTGTATGGATGGCAGTAGGAATTAAATCTTTCCCCAACAGTAGGGAGGTGTTCCTTAACCCAGTCGTCGATCAAGTCCAGCACTTCTTGAGATCCTTCATAGTTGAAGGAGTCCATGTCATTCAGCGCACCTCCAGTGGGGAAATCGACTCCTACTTTGACAAAGGACTTGCCGCCATTGTTGATAGACTCAGATGCGCTCGATGGGAATACATAGTAGAGCCTGGAAACAGCCCCAGCAATACGTGTAAGTATACCGCCCCAAAAAGCAATGGCATAAATTACGACAAGGTGAGCATAGACCAATTACTCACCCTCCATCGATGTCATTCTCCTTGCGAAAGTGAAAAGCCTGAGGAATTGAAGCAGCTACTTCACTGTCAACCTCATAGTGACCCCACTGTACTTGCCAGATGTCAAGATTGAGGGGGGGCAGGTTGGCAGATTCGAGGACAGAGTTGGTCCAAGGGCCGCATGATATCACGACATTATCAGCAGTGATGGTCTCGCCATCTTCAGTCACAGCTACAACTTTGCCGTTTTCACCTTGGGTGTCCAAAGAAATGATTTTATTCTTCAGCTTGACTTGACATTTTTCGCCAGCACCTTCGGCCATCGCATTGCAAGCTTTGGATGCATAATATTCGTCGTGACGTGAGCCATGTGCATGTGCCACACTCTAACATGTACATCCGATTAGGCCTTACCTTTTGAAGCACGAATGTGCCCAGCAGTGTCCTCGCACACTCCTGAGTAGGGCTTTCCTCTGCACCCTTCGAGAGCAGGATAGGCGTCAGCGATTTCATCGCCAGTAGCATAGTACGTGTGGGGAAGATTCAACTGATAGAAGAAGATATGGTACCGGTTAATGGATGGTAAGCATAGTATATAATTCAATCGTGCAACTTGTTTCACATAGTCCTCACCTTCTCCATAACCTCCTTAGCACCCTCGACTGATCCTTCAACCGTTTCACCAGTGTCCTCTCCATAGAACAGGAGACCGTTTTCCTGCAGCAACTTCGTTCCGCTCTTCTCTTCAACATCAGCCCACCTCGACAAGGCCTTAGCCTGCATCTTGGAGAAGAATTCGGAGCTGTACATTTTTCTGTACATTCTAGAGTCGCCATTTGAGCTCGCAGTAGGCGGAGCCAAAGACGAGCCCTGCTCGCACAGAATGGACTTGATACCCTTCTCAGCAAGCGAGAAGGCGGTCGCAGTTCCAGCGACGCCTCCTCCGATGATGAGAGTGTCGGTATTGCTCGAGTTGTCCTCAATCCACTTCTCGAAATCCTTGCCAACGGGCGCACCCTCTCTATTCGGAACAACATTGTGCAGGTTATTTTGCACATCCAGAGGTTCGTGGCCAGCATGCGCGGCAAGATCAGAGGCTTTCTCGCGGCTGATGTCGCGAATCCATCCATACATCTTCGCGGGCTCCACAGTCTGATACAACTCAAGGTTGGACCACTACAAGGTATTGTGACGCGCAGACATGGTTTGTTAGGCGTGCAAGGCACAAATGGGCAGATCTGACAGGATATAACACATAATGCGTACCTCAACGCTATCGGCCAAGATGGCTCCGGCAGAGGAAATGCTCTCTGGGATGTGCATGATTCCTCTCGTGTCAAACGCCTCCTTCGCCTTTTCATTCGCAAATGGAGAATTGGTAGCGCCGACGCAGTACTTGATGCCTTCTGGGAAGTTGCTTGCGACCTCCTCCGTGATGGCCAGCGAATTGGCACAGGGCACGAGGAAGTCACACGGAGTGCTCGCCCAATCTTGGATGGGGCTGCATCCCTTGATCTCAGCGGCTTGCGGGTACAAATCGCAAGTCTGAACCTTTTTTGCGCCGAGACGTACCAGCTCCTTGGCCACAGTGCTACCGACCTTACCACATCCCTGTACGGTGAACGTCAAATTGCTGATGTCACGACTGCCCTCCATGGCCTCGACGGTACCCAAAATGCTACCGATGACGCTACTGGCGGTGGCGATGTTGGTATCCACGCGGCTATTCCGTCCAGCGAGGACGTACTTATCATCCGTGGCCTCGACGAGGTAGTCCATGTCCACGTCGCCGGTATTCAGATCACAGCCAGTGTACATGCCGCCCTCGAAGGCATCAAGCGCATTCGCCACGTTCTGCATGAGCACCTTGCGCTCGATTACGGATAGGTCCGCGTGATCGGAGTTGATGACCACCTTGGCACCGGAGAAGCCGGTGCGGAACATGTCATGTTTCCGGGTCATTCCCTTGGCGAGGCGGACGGCATCGTCGATGGCAGATTGTTTGTTCTCGTAGTTGAGGAGTCGGATACCCCCGTTTCCGGGACGGGTGGTGTGGCCGTAGCTGTCGGAATCGATGGCGAAGTAGCACTTGACGCCCTCTTGGCATACGTCGGCTTCGACCACCACTGCCGAGCATTCATCACAAGGTTCCTTCACAATTTTGAAGGTATCTGCGAGTCTAGGAAACGATGCCAGCGGAGGGGCTGTTGAAAGAGACGTGGATCGAGTGGTGAGGAAAGGACAATGCACGCGGTGGTTTGTCTCCAACTGGACATATCGAATGTTCGCCAACGCGATCCTGCTACCAGCATTTCATCCAGGTGGATCAACCCAACGAGGCAATCGATGCAGGCACGTACCAATCGTAGAGAAAGCGTAGGCGGCCGGGAGAACGCCGGCGGCTGAGAGGACGATCGGAAGGAATTTCATGGTGTTTGATATTGCGCCAATGAAGGACTATGACAACTGTGAAACACGTTCTTGAGGCAGGAGGCAGAACGGACAACACACGAGTTAGCTTCGAGCTTCGAGTTTATGCAGTGAGTGGGTATGGTGTATTGGACTATGTGTTATTGGAAATGTTCGTTGATAGATCTTTCGACAGGATCTTCGCTTATTTCGTGCCCGCCGACGGACGACAACCGTCTCTATGCTTCGTCCCATCATTTTCGATTTGCAATCCCGCCCCACACACCGCCCGCCGCCCAATCAATCCGAAGCATACACACACTTTGATTGGCTCTGAGCCAAATCGGTCTGTGTCATTGCCCCACGCTGGTGCGAACAGATGTTTTGAAGGGAGGAGGCCGCAACGCACGCGTGCGGAGACGCCGGATGGCCGGAGCACTGGGGCCGCAGGGGTGGGCGGGCCGGCTTGCTTGTGCGTGTCCCGCCCGCCCCTGATTCAGGCTGCAGCTGCGGCCGGCCTGATTTGCTGATACGATAGATGCAGCTGCGCGCCTTTTTGCGCGGCGCGGATGGGGTTCGCCGACAGCCGATGAAAAGATTCGAGTAAATGACCAAAGATGTGACTGGCTGTGATGGAATCGTTCGCGATTTTGTGATTCCCAATGTAGGAATCTAATAGAAAAGGGATCGAGTCAGAGATCCCTGGGCTGACGAGGAAGATAATACTAATTCCTAATTATGTAAGACACTAACGGACACGGAATTAGGAATTCATCTCAGGAAATGGGTGGCTGTGACGTAATTTGGGGATTTGTTATCACTAATTTATTCGACAAAAAAGATATCAATGGCTGTCATTTGAGTTGGATCCTTTCTTAGAACGCACGTGAGGGATACCGAATAATAGATAAAAATCATTTACGTAAATAACTCCCCATCTTTGGATATTTATTATCATCCGATCCATACCCAATTATTATTCTATATTTTTGGGTAACATATCCTATACTTACCGTAGTGCTATTGGTTATCCGCCCTCCAAGCTCCATCCGCGCGCTGCTATGGTATGATACACATCATGTCTTGCACGGCACAGGGCGGGTAGCGCAGGGTCCGTCCGGCGCCAATGTGCCCGCCTGCGAATCCATCGCCCGGCGGGCCGACTGATTTCGAATCCCCCGCCCCTGCCCTTGCTTCGCGCGCACGCCAACCCGCGCCGCCGCACCTGGCGTTGCTGAACCCCAGAGTGAAACGACGCGGCGATGAATGAAGCCGATATGCACGAGGCAGGCTGCACGAAGGGAAGAAATGTATTCGAAGCGCTTTCTTTCACATTGTTTACATGTATTGAATACTCCAGCAATCTCTACCCTCATCATGAAGCTTCTATTTGCCATCGTCGCGCTATCCTCCCTCACTGCCACCAACAGCATGGTCGTTGCATCGGCCGATGCTAAAACCTGCTCGTCGGCTGCAGCAGGAGGAACGGGAGCGCATGTCCCCATCGGCAAAGACGGCGAGGGTGTTTACACTGCAAGCACCAAGGGATGGTAAGGAATATGATGTGTACTCACTTTTCACACGCAAGTCGTTTCTTATCGAATGGTCTCATTTCAACCACGTGCGCTCTGATGCTAATCCGCACCAGCTTCGACGTTATCGATACAGCTACTCCATTGGTGCTGACAGAAATGAAGAAACAACCCATGCGCCCATTTGGTGTTGGCAGCCCCGCGTACCACATAGCCGATTATGGCACAGCTGACGCCGGCACGTCACTCGGCTTGATGAGTAGAATGGTCGAATCCGTTCGAGAGCGTGCGGGTGCTGAAAAGGAAGTCGTTTTGCACTACGAGGACCAGCTTACGTGAGTATCCATAGCTCATATGTTACGATGCTGTGTTCGTTCAAATCTTGGCTAAATCTATTCTTTCACGCAGCAATGAGTGGCAATCTGTATTCAACCACGCGCTGGGTATCAAATCTGTGTCGGATGCCTATGGTAAACCAGTACCCAATCCGTACGACATGAAAAACGTGTTCGTCGAGGCATGCGGCGTTGGCTTCCACAACCAGTGCTACCCCTCAAACTCCATCGACTTCGGCGTCAGCTTCACCGCCATGCATTGGCTCAGCCGATTCCCATCGTCGATGAGGGGCAGCGAGTACATGCATGCCGCGCGGTGCGACGAGAGCGCCCTGCCCGAAAAGGAACAGGCCCATGCGGACTGGAAGGCGATCTTGAAGGCTCGCGCGAAGGAACTCGTTCCCGGCGGAAGGTTCGTTTGCGTCAACTTTTGCAAAGATTCCAACGGGTACTTTTTGGGTCAGACGGATGTTGGTCAGAGCATGTGGGATTCTTTCAAATCGTCATGGGACCAGCTGAAGGAGCAGGGTCTCATCGATGAGGAAGAGAGGCTGGGCGTGAGCTTCCCAAGCTACTATCGTAGCTCCGAAGAAATCCTTGCGGGCGTGGAAGACGACGAGGAGATTTCTTCCATGTTGAAGGTTGTGTCAACGGAAGAACGAGTGGTTCGTTGCCCGTACCGCGAGCTGTATACCTCGGGAAAGACGGACAAGTCGCCCAGGGAGTATGCCGAATGGTTCGTTCCGACCACCAAGACGTGGTCGCATTCGACGTTCAAGAGCGGGCTCAAGTCTGATAAGAGCGAAGAAGAAAAGGAAGCGATCATGACGCAGTTTTGGGATAACTACATGAGCTTGGTCGAGAAGAAGCCGGAAGAGCACGGAATGGACTATGTGCACTCATACACTGTCTTTGAAAAGATTGAGTAATATTTATTGTTAATTTATGCATGATTCACCTTCGTCTTCATCTTGATACAGTTTCGCTCCTAAATCGACGTGTAGGCTAGTAAGCGGCAACCTGCACTCTTCAACGTGACTGTTTGGCAACTCACTTTTAATGCTAGGATCGATATTCATGAGTTGAATGAGTAGAGACACAACTCCAGACTTGTCACTCCCAACTAGAAGTTCAGCATCGTCTCCATTTTCAGCTCCAAGTCATACTCGAGCTTCAGCAGCGCTTGAGAGCAGTCCGGCACGGATCTCAAGTGCTACCATGGAATCATTCTTTTGCGATGGTTTCCCACTGGTAGAAAGTAATTAGCTTACATCTTTTCGCCGTTTTCGCACCCTATGACGAAGAAGCCCCCCCGTCGTTAGAAACAGGCGACTGCCTTCTTTTTTGAATCATATCCATTGAATCAAAGGAGCGTCTTTTATTACCTTTCAAGAAGAGCTATCAGTACATCGTTTGGATCTCATCCAGCACCCTATGAAATCAAGCACGTCTCTGAGTTTGTCGTAGCGGATTAAGACTAAGGCATCTATCAAGATCTGTCATATGAGAACGCATGGGCAACTCTATCTCATACATTCTTTCCCACCCCCTTGTCCCACCCAAACACCATCATCAGGTTTGTGACAGTGGTGATGGTTATTTGAAAGATCCAGAAAAAGAAGAGCCACAAGTACGTACCATACATCTGTTTGTATCGAAGCATACGTCTACTTACTGATAGCAACAAATGGAGTGCCATCAGTTCATCAAGGTATGAAAACAAGCATGTACGACATTGATCTCATCAAATGCATGAAGTGTCTCATTGCAGATCTACCTAGCCAGATTTTGGCATGATCCAGAAAGAACCATTTGTCCTGTGAGAACATTGAATCAAAAATGATGTCTCCAATGTCTCATCGATGGTACCTTGCTCGCTGTGGCGCAACCCAGAAGGAATCATCCGTCGGACACGAAACCACGACGTGTAGGTAATTCCATAGATCTTTTTTGGATATTATCCATCATTCGGACAAACAAGCATGCATCAAAAACTGAAGCGTCTCAAAGCTACTAAGTACCAAGCCGGCATCGAAGTCGAAGTATCTCATAATAGCTTGATGATTGATGCTGACTCTTTTTGGATATTATCCATCACATCTTGCTCAAGGCTTCCAGCAAACAAGTCAAAAAATGAAGTGTGTCATGTCTCATTGCAGATCTACACACCAAGCCCCCTCCGTGAAGTGTCTCATTACAGATCTACCAAGCCGCCGTGATGATCCAGAAGGAATGGTTTGTCACATCTCTCTCTCTAGAGAGAGATGTGACATGCATTGACTCAAATCAATTGTCCTCCG
Source organism: Thalassiosira mediterranea (assembly GCA_036939795.1). Taxonomy (NCBI): domain Eukaryota; phylum Bacillariophyta; class Thalassiosirophyceae; order Thalassiosirales; family Thalassiosiraceae; genus Thalassiosira; species Thalassiosira mediterranea. The sequence goes on from JALLBE010000401.1 coordinate 9,295, forward strand.
TTGTAGAATCAATGCGACTTCATTCTTTTTTTGGATTTTATCATCGTGACATAAAAACAAGTACATCCAGAGCTCGCGCGCCGTGAGATGATATTGTGAGAGAAGGAATCATTTGTCGTGTGCGAATCCATGCGATGTCCTTCTGTTTTTGGATCTTATCAATCGAGACTTGAAACGAATCAAATGAAGTGTCTCATGACAGATCCTAGCTTGATGTGACGTTATTGAGAAGTAATCATTTGTTGTGTGTATGACTTTTCCACCAAGGTATGAAAACAAGCATGTTTGATGTCCGGTGTTGATTGCATCAAAAGAAGTGTCTCATTGCATAGCTATCTAGCCCGACTGTGGCATGATTCAGAAGGAATCATTTGTCTTATGAGAACATTGACATTGAATCAAATGATGCCTCTAATGTCACATCGCTGGTACCTAGCTCCCAACGCAATCAGAAGGAATCATCGGTTGTGTACGTGAAACAGTGTGACTTCCTTCTTTTTTGGATCTTTTCCATCATCAAGATACAAAAACAAGCACGCTATTATCTAAACGCACTGTCAAACTATGCACATATCTACTTCATTGCATCAAATGAAGTTCTCCATCTATTCACCAAAAAAAGGTCCCATAAAATCCAGAACGGTGCAACCACCCATTGAGCCATTATAAAACATCATCACCGGTTTACGTCATTGCCACGCTACTACAAAGATGAAACTCTCACTCGCAGTCACGGTGGTGTGTGCTCTTGTTGCAACTGCTCAGGCATCATCTCCTGTATGGCTCGGATGCGTTACAAGTTTTTGTGTCATGACACTGTTAGCTGGATGCGATATAGGCATGTTCATAGGATGTACCCCATTGATGTGGTGTTTTGGGGAAGAAACCTCCGTGAAAACTGACACTGGGGAGGAAATCCCTGTTGGTTCTCTTAAGGTTGGAGATGTGGTGAATACACTTGGAAAGAATGGTGAAACGAAGTGGACAAAAGTCACAGGCATTGGTGAGCAAATGGGCTCATTCAAATCTGTTTGGTTCTGTACTTATGCACATGGATTCTTAATGTATGAAAACTAAATTCTTTGTTCGACAGAGAAAGTTTCTGAGGAGACAGAGGCCATTGAAGTCACATCCATCACATCTGATGGTAGCAAAAGACACCTTAAAGTCTCCTCAAGTCATGGCATTGTCCGTGGCAATGGTAATGGCGCGGACGAAGTCGTCCCTGCTTCAAGCATTCTCCATGGGGACATTCTAAAAGTGGACTTCAATGGGGAACTAGTGGCATCAACTGTCATCTCAGCAATGAAGATGACAATGCCATCTAGAGTTGTTCTCTTCACGGAAGATGGTACTGTTCTTGCTAATGGTATCCATGCAGCTACGTCGTGTGGAATCGAACAAGCTTACACCCTCCAAGACTACAAGCTAAAACACCAGTCCGAGTCTGATGAGCATGCCTGCTATGAAGACCTGCTCTCAGACCTAATTGAAGACGCGACATCACATCCAGTGCCCACCAATGAGCATGGAGAGGCGGGTCCATCAGACTACTATGAATACATCGTGGAAACATGCACTGGCCTTTCTGCTAATGAGCGTTTGCTTCAGATGGTTTCTGATCCTAGCCATTTGCCCAAGGGCGACAAGACTGACAATGCTAGTATTCTCCACCATCTTCTCACCAAGACTCATGACATGCCCCCTGGGAAAGCTACAGAGATGAATCCCTATCTCTGCAAAAATTGTGATAAAGCGAAGAAACCCAAGAAGAACTCCAAGGCAGGACCCCCTGGAATCCGCCAGGGAGCTATCTTCCTTCAAGAGTAGTCAAGGCGACACGACCCTTTCTGGTATCTTGACTGGGCCCCGCCAAATTGTAGACCAATCGGAAATGACAAAATCAGGTGTGTTGCACAGTGGTTTGCTCAGCCAGAATTACTTCGAACTTAGCCAAACGGGTATGATTGAGATAATTGCCTTCGGTGTTTGTGTGGTGAGGGAGTTTATCCGCATCTGTAATAAATCATCACACAGTGTAATAGAAAAATAACACTGAAAGTTGAACTCGAGATACAGCGGAGTAACGTATCCATAAATGCACCTGTACCACCTTTCATCGCCGACTCATTTGGCTCGCCCATTTCTTTCAGGCAAAGATCGAGTCACCACTGAGATATGTACATGCACCAGCGTTTATCACTATGCTACTATTGCTAGCATTGAACGATTCGCGTTTGCGCATTAAAAAGTAAATCATAGCTTTCAGTAATCTAATCAAGTCACTCGCCGCCTGTCGCCGTCATTTCGCCGTCTCACCGTCACACAAAACCCAGCAACACAATCTGTCTCTATCTCTCCGTCTATAAATCATATGAAAGAACGATCATCATCGCTACGCCTCTCTCTCTATACCTTCCTCTTTCGACTGCGCTCGCAGACCGCCGTGAACCTCCTCACGCCCGCGTTGAACTCCTCCCTCGCCACCCTCCCGTCGTGCAGCGTCACGAGGAAAGCGGTCCTCGCGTGCTCCGGCGCCCCGTTCAACGGCGGCTGTATCCACTGCACCAACAGATCGGGACAAAGGCGGCTCATGTAAAACAACACCCCCGCGATGGATCCGCTCCCGGAGTCGAGACGGTACGCCGGTAGGTCGCCGAGCAGGGCCTGGGCGAGGTTGGTCACGAGCGGCCGTCCCTCGGCGACTATTGCGCGCTCCAGCGCCTCCACGTCGGCCCTGCCGTCGTCGTCGAGGGTCCCCCCCCCGCNCAGCACCCCCGCGATGGATCCGCTCCCGGAGTCGAGACGGTACGCCGGTAGGTCCCCCAGCAGGGCCTGGGCGAGGTTGGTCACAAGCGGCCGTCCCTCGGCGACTATTGCGCGCTCCAGCGCCTCCACGTCGGCCCTTCCATCGTCGTCGAGGGTCCCCCCCCCGCCCGAGCCCGAGCGCAATTTGAGGCTGTACGACACGGTGGCCTCGAGGAAGTTCAGCGTCCCCCGGTTGGCGTCGCGGTGGTGCATCTTCATCCCCATCGCCGCGCACTGCAGCAGCGATCCCAGGAGGGGCGACCTCACGAGCGGGGACGGGCACCTGTTGACCATCTTCCCTGCCATGAAGAAGAGCTCCTCTACGACGTCGGGGTGCGCCGTTAGGTCGTCGGCCGTCCTGAGCGCCTCGAACGCCGCGGACGACATCCTCGCGACCATGTCGTACAGCAGCGGACCCTTCGAGGGGTCGGCGCCGTACTCGGAAATGATGACGCTCGCCAGGTACAGGTACGGCGAGCTGAGGCTCGACGCGAAGTTCCCGACCGTCTGCTCCACGAGCGGGCCGAGCATGGGGGCGTACTCGACGGGGCCGGCCTCGCGGAGCGCGTGCTTGTGGAGGCGGCAGAGCTTCTCGCCGCAGTTGAAGTCGCGGGGGTGCTTCCTCCCCACGGCGTCGAGGAGGGGCCAGGCCTCGCGCATCAATCCCAGGATGAAGGCGGGGCGGGTCGTGGTGGTGGGGGCGGTCGAACCGGGAGCGGTCGACGACGATAGGGCGTTGGTGGCGCGGGGCAGGCGGAGGTGTTGCACGAGCACGGTCAGCCTGCAAACCTCCCCCGCGAGCTGCTTCGGGCTCGGGCACGCCCCCGGCGCCGCCATCGCCCTCAGGTTCCCCAATATCGGCGAGGCGAGGTGCTCGATGACGGCCGGGTCGGTCGCCGCCCTCCCCCCCACGGCCCTGCACACCCCCTCGAGCACGGCCAATTCGTTCTTGACGTCGAGTATGAAATCCTCGCCGCCGGATCCTCCGGAACCCGCCCGCTGGTGCTGCATCCTCGCCTCGACGATTCCGTCGTACAGTTGCATCACGCTCTCGCCCAGGGAGTCGCACCGTTCGCACACCTCGCGTATGGCCGCGGCGCTCGCGCCCGCGCACTTGGGCATGGTCAATCCCTGCGCCAGGTAGGGGAGGAGGGGCTGGAGGTAGGAAGGCTGCGCGGCGAGCCAGCTAGCGTACTTGCCCACGACGGTGCACGCCGTCGCCCTCAATAGCGGGACCTCCCCCGGGAGCTGCGGGACCAATCCCATGACGAACGGCACGACCGCGCGCTCGTCGGGGGGGACGTACATCGATATGGCCTGGACGGCGTACAGGTAGGCCTCCATGCCGTGCCACTCGGCCATCGCGCGCTCGGGCGGGCGCAGGGCGCTCACCCGCCGGCACTCGGCCTCGAGCGGACCCCCCACGGCCCGCAGCACGGCCTCCCCCCCCAGGAGACGACAGCAGTCCTCGACGGTGTCCGCGAAGTACGACCGCGTAGCCTCGACGTCGTCGAGGCGGTCGGGGCTCAGGTCCTCGGCCCCGGGGGGATACCGCAGCAATCGGGTGCACACCTCGAGCAGCCGACCCAGTTGGGGGGCGAAGGCGTCTATCCTGATCTGCCTGTACTCGAACGGCTCCAATTCCTCGAGGCCGACGACGAATCGGTACCAGAAGTGGAGGGTTATGCCGGCGATCTCCCCGTCCGGGACCGAGGCGCACCGCAGGACCAAATCCACCAACGCGGCCTGGTTCATCTCCTCGTGGCTCAGTATCAACGACAGGTAGCTCTCGGCCATCTCTGTGAACACTCGCGTGTACCCCCTCATCCCGTCCTCGTCCTCCTCCCTAAGGCTCCGTTCGAAGGGACAGTCCGGCCCGTTCCCGAGCGCCATCACCCTCGGTATGATTGCCCCCACGAGTCCCTCGACGCCACGTCGGTCGGAGGGGTACGTCCGGAGCATCTCGACGACGACGTCCACGGCTAGCTCGAATCCGCCGTTGTTCGAATCGTCGAGGAGGTCGAAGACCCACGGCGTGAGGACGGTGTCGCGCAGGAGCGAGGGGTCCATGTCGACTATGCGTATCCAGCTCTGGAGGCAGCTCAGTACCGCCTCGGTGGTGGCCACGTCCGAGAACGAATTATTCCCCCCCCCGTTCCCTCCCCCTCCTCCTCCCCCCCCTCCCCCGTTATTATTCCGACCCATGGAACGGACGGCGTGCTCGCACAATCCGAGGGCCACGCCGGCGCTCTGCCGTAGGACGTCGCGATAATGCCACAGGTCCTCCTCGCACCCCAACACCAACCTGTTGGAATCGGCCTCCTCGGGCACGCTCCTGAACAATTCCAACACGGCCGGTCCCAATTCGGGATGGGGCGTCAGCACCCCCGCCGTGACGTCGTTCAATACCGTGGTCCACATCATCTGCGCGGCGAGGGAGGCGACGGCCATGCTCAGTCGGGTGACGAGGGGTCGATTCGCTGGACGGTCCTCGGCGGGGGCGCGCACGAGCGAATCGGAAGCGTGGGCGACGAAGTGCGCCAGCAGGGAGTCGCGAAGGCTCGGGAGGGATTCGGGGGGGAGCTGGTGCACGTCCGACAAACATTTCGCGTGCAGGGTCTGGGCGGCGAAGAATTGTCGTTGGGTTCGCAATGTGTAGTCCTCGGAGGCTTGTTGGTTGGGGCCGGCGCCGGCGACGTCGTGGGACGCCGAGAGGAGGCGATCGCAAACCACCCACGCCACGGGGGCGCGCTGGAACGACGTTAGGTATCGATCGGCCACGTCCCTACGATCGAATCCCCCCGACGAAGGGGACGACGACGAGGATTGCGCGCCATCATCCCCCGAGGCGTTGGGGGCGTACACCGCCCGGAGGGCCTGGAGGACCCTCGGCAATTCTATTTCGGGGTCGTCCGAATGAGGGGGGAGGTCGGCGTTGGCGGCGGCGTTGGCGGCCCCCGCCGCCGATGATGAGGGTTCGCCGCCCGGCGGTCGCGGCGGACCCCGCTGCTGTTGCTGCTGTTGTTGCAGCTGTTGCATCCTCCTCTCTTTCCCCACGCGCGCCGCGATGGAATGATGAGCTCGCCGCTCGCCCTCGCTCCGCCCCGTTCCCCGCTTTCTGGCAACTGGATGGCAGTGTTGGTGTTGGCAATGAACAGCCTAAGAATCTTCTTATCAACCTTGCGGAACGTGGATTTTATGTAGGCCGAAGTTTTATCAAAGTTCCCAGGGCCATCACCCAACTTCCCGGATCTTTTTTATGGTTACACTTAGAGGGTTCACCATTTGTTGCGTCATGGTGCATACAACTGCTGTCTATCAATAGCCATTACTATCACCATAACCATAACCACAGCCATAATATCCGCAAGTATAGCCATTACTATCACCATAACCATAACCACAGCCATAATATCCGCAAGTATAGCAACAGTCATAACCGTGGTAGTGGTAGTGGTAGTGGTAGTGGTAGTGGTAGTGGTAGTGGTATCGTCGAGTGGTAGTGGTAGTGGTAGCGGTAGCTGTACCTGTACATCCTTCACTATAGCTGTAGCTGTAGCTGTAGCTGTAGCTGTACTACAGGCTGTAGCTGTAGCTGTACTACAGGCTGTAGCTGTAGCTGTAGCTGTAGCCCTTGGCCATCACCATCACCGCAGCCGCAGACATCACTGTAACCATTACCATTACCACTATTCATCTCAAAATCACCACATTCAGCTGTGTGACCATGATGCTGGTGTCATGGCAGTTACAAACACATCTGAACGGCATCGTCAATAGTGATCACCTCTGACCACTTGACTTGACTTGGTTATGGTTATGGTTATGGCTATGCACGTACTTCAGACTTCAGACCCAACAATTCTCCTCATCTCAGCCCTCAGCGTGTCACGCCTTAGGTATCACTCATCCACCACTGCAGCTGGAAAGACACACACAGGATGGTGTGTGCCATGGGATGGGTGGCCCGAAATCACTTCCTGCCATAGTCCCAACCTTCTGCTCACATTCTTCCCACCTTCGCTGTGCACAATGGCGGCAAGGTCCATTGGATCTCGCCCCGCTTCCGCCGGCGGCCTCTGGCGAGTGGTGCTTCTCCTTGCAGGAGGGGGCATGGTCCTTTTTATGAACATGTTGCAGTTGTCATCTTTCATTGACAGTGCACTGTTCAAGTATGTGGATGAAGGGGGACAATGGCTCATGATGGTCAAGGTTGCTGTCTCCAGTGGAACCACTGCTGGAGGATCCGTCATGACGTCCATTGGCCTTGTCTCACTCACAGACTCAAATGACTTCTACACCCTGTTCAACAATTTGGCACTGACATCCTGGCTACGTCATATCAAGGAAGTCCGATCCGTGACGTTCATTGGTCTGCCCGAGGACGAGGCCCACTTCCACATAAACGTAGAAATATTTTACTCAGACCTTTTACAGTCTCATCAACTCCAATCCGATGGGTCAACCAGACCCACTGGATGGAGAAGTATATGACAAACATGAAGGATTTTGACATGCCCTGTCCATACTTGAAGGTGTGCCAACAGCTAATCAAGCTCAATGTTTTCAAACTGCGGACGGACCTAGGCTTGGATATTCAAGATCGATTCGGACACAGTTTGGAGTAGCGATGTCACATTAATATTGACTCAACAGATGGGGGGGTGACTTACTTTGGAATTCAATCGCCCTATGCCTATGACAATGGAGATGGGAACCGAAAGTGCGATTGATTTGAACCCATAAGATTCACAGAGGTGATAACTGCAGGACCCCAATTCGTCAATGCGCGCAGAGACTACGCTTTCACCCTTTTGGGGATGCTCCACACCGGAGAATCCCGATGCAATCATGGC
>JALLBE010000402.1:0-16980 GCA_036939795.1 Thalassiosira mediterranea
CACGGCCCACGGCAGATCGGTTCATCGCGGTTCACGCTGGGAGGTGTAGGGTACATTTTCCTACATACACTGAGGATAGATTTTTACATTCACTCATTGACGATAACCCCAAGAACCCCAAAGAACCCCCACAAAAAACTATGGTACATACACAGAATTGGCTGTTTTACGTTGTACCTGGACATGCCCGTGAAATGCCAGTTATGTGTGTGTACCTATGTATGGCTGGTACATATGACCATACCATACATACACATGTAGTGGGTGAATAGTGGGTGCATGTCGGTGGCTGGGCGGTTTTTACCCAAAACAGTGACCCGGTGTGGGAATACATTCCAATATAGGTATGTCAATGTCAAATTTACTTTTCGATACTTCGAGGTAAAAGAGGAGGAGATTATTGTACTGTCATGCTCATTCGGGGGGATAAGTGAAACCCACAGTTCCGGTTTTGATGCCTTTTATTCTTATGAGGCACCCGTTTGTTAGCAGCATGCCCATTTTTCATGGAGCAGTCGCACAACTCCTGAGCCTCCGAAACACGCTTTGATCGCTCGGAACTCAAGATGGTGATGAGGATCTGGACATGGAAATGGCTTCTTTCGAGTACCGTGAGCACACCGCTCCTTCACTCCTACCAAGACGGAGAGGAGCCTTTGTCTCGTGCTGACGTGTTGAGAAGGTCGTTTCGACGCCGCCATTTGGCGATGGTACAGGGACAGGGGCATTCATTCGTCCTTTTGTAGCCTACGAAAGGCAGGTCGAGTCCAACGGGCGAGCAACACGCGTGGCGGAAGTGGCCTGCCGACAGCTCCTCTGACGGACACCGCAGACAAGACAGGCGAGGTCCTCGTGGAAGAGGCTCTACAGTCAGCGACCCCAAAATTGTCAGAGTGATATGCCAGAAAGCGGCGAGGCACAAGGCAAAAAAAGTGACAAAGAAGGAGGTCAATGAGTCACTGGAGAAGGCCTCCCCTTCAAGGGAGTCAGGCAAGGGCAAGGCTAACAAGACGTCCAGCCAAAGACCACTCTGCCCCTTTGGGAGGAGACAGAAACAACGCTTCAGGAGGCAGGAGAGCAAGCTCTCCCGTGCGCGCTCTTCTCAGTGCAAGTCAAGGCAGAGGCAGCAATCTACGCGAACAGAGAGAAGTAAGTCTACAAACGGATCGAGAAAGAAGTAGAGAGTGCCTACGGCTTCCTCCCTGATCCACAAGGGGCAGTGTCTTCTACTTCTAAAATGCTCTTTAAGATGTCAGTAACACACCCATGGCATCTTCCTGTTCGAGCCCCAAGAACATCGCCTTCCACGACCTCACCGACGGCAAGGTCATGCCAAGAGCAACAAAATCGGCCCTTGGGCTCTGCCACAAGTTCATCCCTGTGTCTAGGGAAACACCCAGTGACTTGGACGCGAACTCGGACAGGCTGGAGCAAGACGTACTACTACTACACCTCAAGGTGTTCTTTTCAGGATGTCCTCTCTGGACAACAAGCCGCCCCCCCCTGTATGTTACGTCAAAATGGAGGCCGCCATTTCGAGCAATCCCAGCCAAGGTGGATAGGCGCTTAGGCGCATTTTTTCAAGCAATCAGATCCTTATTACCTCCTCCCTTTCCAGCGCAAGCTTAGCAGATGAAGAATCTCATTGCCAAGACGGACAAAGGTCCTGGACCATGTGTGATCGAGTACAAACGCTACATACAAGACATCATGAAGCACCTCTCCAAAGAGTCCGCCTGCTGAGGCACATGACATGGCGCGTCGTTTGAAAAACGAGATCTTCTTTTGGCTTGGTGAAAACCAGAAATTCATCGGAGACGAGGAGAGGAAGTACCTGTGGAAAATGACGGCAAAAATATGGAGGAGCATCACGGTTGCTTTTACTTGCTGTACAGTGCACAAGTCACCCATCAAAATTTGCAGAACACGTTTCACCTGTAGGAGAAATTGGATGAGGTGACAGTGCCCCCCAGGGCGCACTTATTCAGCTGTGACACAGAGACGATGTACACCAACATCGATACAGACGCTGCCCTCTAGGTGATCTCTCGCCATTTAATGCAGAAAAAGTACCCTGATTGGAGCTCGCAAAATTGTGATGCGAAACAACTCCTTCAAAATTGGAGATAAGTACGTCCAGCAGCTCTGTGGTACTGCTATAGGCAAGCCTTGTGCTCCACATTGGGCCACCATCTTCGAGGGCCTATCTGAGAATGAGTTCCTGCCAGTTTGGGACGACTTCTTGCATTTATACTAACATTATCTTGACAATATGATTGGACTCTGGACGCCAACCTCGGATGACCCAGAACAAGATGACAGGGATTGGGAAGCTTTGAAAGTGGTTGTCAACAGCAACCATGGCCTTCGTTGGACCTTCATCCCACGGGCTATGAGCGTGGATTTTATGGATATCATGATTGCAATTGTTGGAGACAGAATCAAGACACATTCGTATAAAACCCAATGGCATTATACCTTTTCATCCCTCCTCACTCTGTCCACCCTCCTGGAGTCACCATTGGGCATGTTCATGGATAGGTATTATGAATCAGTCACCTCAACTCAGACAGTGATGATGTCACTGAAGGAATCGCGAGGCTCTTCGGGTGGTTCATAGTGTGTGGCCACAGCCCTACAGCCACAGCACTGCTGCCCCTCTTCAATGGGTCCTTAGACAATGCCAAAGCAAACATGGCAAAGTCAGAAGGGCAAAAACTTTGTGAGAAGAATGATAAATTTGAGGCTGCGAGGCGACGAGTGTACTTCCATGTGGAGTGTTAGAAGCCACTCTGTCATGGTCGACCATGACAGAGTGGCTTCTAACAAGGCTGGTCATGTTTTCGATTCCTGATGCATGCCTACTTTCGCACATTCGATAAGTCACCGTTTGTGTAAGGTGGTCGCATTCGCATGCCTGTGGGCGACTCGTGCTCCTTCCACAGTCAAGTCGCTTGCTGTGTATCGACCTACACGGGTCTGTCCATGGGCTCTCGGTCCTTGTCCAACTACGTTTACGTTGGCCAAGGGATGTGTAGTTTTGTCAGAAGCACTCTGCCATGGTCAACCATGGCAGAGTGGCTTCTAACATGGAGTACTACCCTCAGAGCCCACCTGCGTACGAAATTCAGAGGCTCTTCGACCTCCATGTTCTACGCCCTCCTGGAAAGGTGGAGTTTAAAGACATCAAGAGCTTGGGGCTCCTTGTGGATGCCATGATTGTTGCATACCATTGAGCACTAAACCTCGAAAACCTACTTTTATATCGGAAATTGTGTAAAAGAGATGGGCCTCCATTTTCATCCTACTTGGACTGATATTGGGGGCCCATCTTTTTTGCTATGCAGCCGCAAAGAGAAAAAATGTGCTAGGAAGCTTGCATTTTTGCAGCTTGTGTTCATTTTCAGGCAAGTATCTTTCTCGAAATAATGCTCAATAGGAGCACACCCATTGATTTGCATGCACCATTGGACAACGGCCATGGTGGCTGCAGATGAAGTCAATAGCAGACAAAAGGAGACCCTGCTCCCCGTTAGGTCCCTAGGCCAACTTTTTGGGTTGGATAATCATCCATGCTGTTAAATTAAGCTTTATTTTATGAGCAATAACAAGACTACCTTTTTGTTCAAAGACATGACATGCCAGTTATTTGTGTATGGTACAGCATATGACCATACATAGTGGGTGAATAGTGGGTGCATAGCTAGAGGAGACCATGGTGGCGGGGTGGTTTAACCCAAAACAGTGACCCGGTGTGGGAATACAAATACATTCCAATATCTACTTTTTCATACTTCGAGGTAAAAGAGGAGGATAATAGTGTACTGTCATGCTCATTCGGGGGGATAAGTGGAACCCACAGTTCCGGTTTTTATCAATCAAGGGAATGAAGGATGGGTCTAGTTTTACTGTGTCTACTACTTGAAAATTAGTGAAGTAGATTTGGTCCTTTTTCGTGTGATCGTGGTCCCAAATGCCATTCACTATGCCTATGGGTCCCATTTTTTAAGGCTCACTCAAAAATCAGGACCAATTTTGATGACTGGTGGTCCCACTTATGGATCGAACATAGTCTTTATTACACCCTCTGTTGGTGCACCAATTTTGGCTGAACAGCACTTTTTTGTACAAGTACAAAGCTAGTGACTCCAAAATTGAGCATTCTCCCAAAAATGAAAGTTCTGGACTCAAAAGATGAGCGCTGATTGTCTTCTTCCAAGAAATAAACACGGTGTTGCACACTATGAATTTAGCAAGCAGAATATGTTTCTTTCTCAGAATTTCTCTTTATTTCTTGCAAAAAAGTATTATCGGTTATTTACATATATTGATTCCCACGAAAGCTCGAGGCATCGGCCACTTGATCCGTCCGACACTCGAGCGACGGAAATCATCTTCTCTGTTTTACCATAGCCTGATAGCAACTATTTGAATGACACTGCCTTAGGCCGTTAACGTAGATAAGAGATAAGATAGAAGATTTTTCAAGAATCTGAATAATGAAATTATGAGCTTATAATATATCGAGATAAAGAGCCCTCTGGGATCAGAGGAGGAGGGTGACGTGAGGGGACACCCTATGGCGCCCTAAACCACTAATGCCAATATTTGTATAGGGCATAAACATAGAACCCCACAGCTCAACATCAACATCAAGATAGCTCCAAGAAGGGGTGCTTGTGCCTTAGGTATGAGCACCCTCGGCCCTTGTCCAACTCCATACCAATATCCCAACCGTTTTTCGTTTCAGCGATAAAATTCAGTATATTTGGTTTGGTACTTACGCGCTAGCGATTTTTTTGCCCACAATTGGCAATGTTTTTCAGTTTCAGCGTAAACTACATCAAAATAAATGGTTTAGATATCCCGCGACCAAGTCAGGGTGAGCGAGGAATGTATGGAATGTCATATATGTACAAGGATTGTTTGAAAGGCGGTATAACATGTATCAGTGTACGATAAGTCACGATCCGTTACAACGTAAGGTTTTGTGACGTGGTACCATCATTATCTCATGCATCCCGGTCATACATGACTCACGATGTATTGGCTCTCAATGCACAAAGACATCCAAAGACATGTAATGGCCTGCCCATCTTGCCAACGTTGCAATAAACACAGACGAACAAAGTATGGTAAAACTTCCACTTCCACCAAAAATAGCCAAAGTTGTGCCTTGGAGAGCTGTAATAGCAGTCTCAACCTTATTGTCCCATATGCTCTAAAAGCCAAGGGCGACACTATTATGGACTTCATGTGTCTCACCATGATCGACCCAGCTACGGGCTGGTATGAAATTGTGGAACTCCGCCCCCAGATTATCTTAGATAAATCTTCAGCTCAAATATCTTGATTATTTAACAAGGCCTGGTTGAGTCGTTATCCGAGAGCAAAATACTGTATCTTTGATATGACGGAAGTGAGTTCAAACTCTGATTAACTGGTTGACCAGGACTTGCCTCTCTAGTGAAATATCGATAAGACAGTCTACCATACCAAAGTCAAAGATCAATTGTCCAAACAGCCATATGTCACAAATGACGACCCCTCAATATCCATATCAAGATGACGATAGATCAGGGTCAAGATCTAAGGGGTAATACCATTTCATCTGAATGGGTATGAATATATGGCTTGTGTGCAGCTCTTGCTGGTATTATTGGTTCCCCCTTTTCGGATGGGGGGACTACTTGCGACTGCAACGTACCGTACCATTCTGGCCGCTAAAGGTTTTTATTAGACGAAGTTAGTGTACCTGTGTAGTGTACCTTGTACTAGCTTCGCCCGTAAATTTGAAACTTTGATCCAGAATACAAGACGAAGCGAAGGGGGGCGTACATGAGTAGCATGACGGCCGTTATTACTTTTATCGATGTGCCGTCATGTTTATCTAGTTTATGTTTACCCAATTGTTGTTTCGGCCTCTGGTTCCGGTCATGATTATCCGGGCAGGGGGGGCTTCAACGCCTCCATAGAGGTGTCATGGAGCCTGGCTCTCTGCTGCCCGGGTAGTTCTCGATTAACGCCACTGCGGAGGGGGGGTACTACTACTAGGGAGGTGAGTCACCATGTGGTCGATGAGTTTTGGAGGACGAGGTTGTGGTTTGTGTGTCAGCATCGCCATGGCGCAAGGATTTTGATCGTGCCAGCTCTTCGTAATATTAGGCCCAAAATTGTAGCATGCAGCAACCAAGCTAAAATGGCGTGTGGCCGAGTGGTAAAATAATGAAGTGGGCGCCAAGGCAGGTCGGGAATACCTGCAATACCTACCTATGCACATTGGGTATCTCAGGTACATGGCAGGGTGGGTACAAGGTGGGTGATGTACCCGAATGTGTTTCGTGTTCTGTTGGATTTTTCAAACCGTCGCGTCGGTCCGCTATCCGATCGTGCCCTTCGATTTGTGTTATTTCTGTACATAAGTCCCCGTCCTTCGATTTGTGATATTTCTGTAAGTCCCCCCTTTTATAACTTTGTATTTCATCGGTATGTATGCTAAGTATGGCTACCTTTTACCAAATTCGCCCCCTATTTATCGTCCATGTTTTTACAAGACTGCTCCCTCGAAGATAAAATCGGCGATTTTTTGGATCACCGCGCGCCAACGACAAAGTCTCTCTCTCGCTCTCAAAACAAAACACGAGCAAGCAAGAAAGAACGGACGCGACGGATGCATCGAAGCGAAGAAAAAGGGGTGAACCGAAGCGAGCGAAGAGCGACGAGCGACGGACGGCGTGGACGGACGGCGCCGCCAAAGACACCTCCCTCTTGCCCCCCCCCCCCGAGCGAGCGACGGACGACGGCGACGCCGACCCCCACCCCCACGCCCGCCCATCCGTCTCCTCGCGACCACCACCAGCGAGGACGGCGCAGCAATAATAGCAGCGCGCGGTCATCATCCAAGTCATGGGAGACTTCGGAGGCTTCTTAGCCTCTCCGGGAGGGGACAATGACGGTTCCAAGTTGGACAGCTTCATGCGCCGCCAGCAACAACAATCGGCTGGTGGATCGCGCAGCCGAAGCCGCGGCCGTGGACGACTGAGCGGCGGAGGAGGGGGCAATGCCGGATACGGTGGCAACAATGCCAACAACAACGCCATGGCCATGTCGGGAGCATTGTCTCCCCGATCCGAGTCGGACGGAATGTCCACGGTGAGCAGGCTCAAGCACAGCAATTACGCCGACGTCATGGACGAGATGCGCTCAGGAATGGGTCGGCAGCAGGGTCGGGGGTTTGGCGGCGGCGGCGGGGGGTTCGGAAATAATGGGTTCGACGACGGCGGCGGTTTTGGAAATGATTTCGGAGGGGGGGGAGGGGGGCAGTTCGAGCAGCAGTTCGAGCAGTTCGAGGCCACCTTCGACGACGACTCCTCCCAGTTCTTCTCGCAGCAGCCTCCTCAATCGCGGCAGCCCCAGCATCGACCTCAATCCCAGCCTCAATCCCGTCAGCAGCAGCCGCAGCGAAATGCTCGGTCCAATCAGCGGCAGTCGATGATGCAGCGACAGCAACAACAACAACAGCAACAGCAGTTTGGAGGACAGCGGGCGTCCCCCGCGCAGCAGCAGCTTAGGCAGCAGCAGAGGCGGACTCCCCCCCGCACCAACGCGGCGGCGTTGGAGGCCGCCAACAACAACAACACCTCCAACAACAACGGCGGCAGACAGTCCAGACCGTCCCGCAGAAACCTGTACTCGGATCCGCAATCGGCCGCCAAGGTCAGGAGCCGATCGACCGTCCGAAGGACGGCCGACAGGACCATGGGACTGGCGGAGATGTACGACACCCAGCGGAGGGACGGCAATGGCGGGGTGAGTTAGTTCGCAAATGAGTTCAATTTAT
This sequence comes from Thalassiosira mediterranea, assembly GCA_036939795.1. Taxonomy (NCBI): domain Eukaryota; phylum Bacillariophyta; class Thalassiosirophyceae; order Thalassiosirales; family Thalassiosiraceae; genus Thalassiosira; species Thalassiosira mediterranea. Next base: position 7,841 of record JALLBE010000402.1, read on the forward strand.
TGCGTGTGAATGAGTTGTTTTTTTGTGAAATCGTGCGAATTGGGTTGCAAAATGTATTGTCGCGGATGCGGTGGCGAAAATGCGCCTCGTCGATGTATGGGATCGTCGTCCATGGGTTTTTGCACGCGGTCCTCTCCCCGTCGAAGTTCGTCGCCTACGACGGAATGTCTTCGGCCCCACCTCGCGGAGGTCGAATGCGTGGGCGGAATATATGCGGGGCGCGTCGAATTTCGCGTTCCCTCGCGTTGCGTTCCGATACGATCGCCGTCTCTCTCCATCTCTCGTCTTTCGATCGCTGGCGTCGAGCGCAACGCGAAGGAACGTCAAAACCCGAGGCGTCGCGAGACCGAGGGCGGTTTGTCGGTCGCGTACCCCTCCCTTCGTCTCTCGTGACGCATATCTTTTGCCGTGCATTTCACAATAATGTGCACCTCTCGATGCGATCTCTCGACGCCGATCTCGCCATGCATATCTCACGCCGTCATTCTCCACGCCCCATCGCCACGTGCAATCATATGCAAATCGTGCTCGAATATCTCGTGCAACGCGCACGCACAGGGGGACGACGACATGATGAGCGACGTCGGTTCCGTCGCCTCCTCCTCGGGAGGCTTCGGAACTAATTTAGGCATGTACGGGCTGAGCGTGAGCAATAGCGTCAGCAGCGAGGGATTCAGGGGGTTTCCGACGCAGCAGCGGAGCGGCGGTGGCGGCGGTGGGGGAAGGCCGCCGGGCGGGAGGAAGTCGTTGGACTCCTTCGTGGCCAGGGGCTCCCCCTCTCCTGGGGCCTCAAAATTTGGGAGCGCCAACACCTACGCAGGCGACAACTTTGGAAACCATGGGAATGATGGTGTTGATGACGATCGCAGCGTGGCCAGCGGGACAGGGAGCGTGGCAGCCCGACGACGGGCCAAGAGCAGGGCGAGCCTCGGCGCCGCCCCCTCTCCCTCGTCGGCTCCTTCGGCGCAGTCTACGTTCGGCTCCCCATTTGGCACCCCGCAAGCAAGGGGGACTGCAAATGGGAACGACGATGGATTTGGCACCCGGTCTATCATATCCCCGCCCCCGCACCAGGCCAGCACGCCGACCTCCGCCGGGAACAGCGCCCGCCGAAACATGCGGGCGCGGATGCAGAGGCGATCCGGATCGGATTCGCCCGGCACGCCCAGCACGCCCGTGACTTCTGGCGCGCCCATGACTCCGGGTGCCGCTCCCGGTACGCCCGGTGCGGGTGCGGGCGTTGGTGGAAGCGGCGTGGGACTGCGGCACTCGGACTCGAGCCCCCCGGCGTTCGGCAGGACGCACCCCAACAACAACAACAATAACAACAACAACAACAACAATTCCCCGCCGCGGCCCGTGGGGCGAAACGACCGCCAACGGCAACAGCAACAGCATCATATGCATCAACAACTACAGCAGGAGGAAATGGCGGTGGACCTCTCGTCGGACGCCATCGAGCGCGAGGTCTCTGACGCCATGTCCCAGCTCAAGTTGTCGGGCATCGACTTCGGCAGGGACTTCGGAAACTTCAGCAGGATGGACAGCGGCAGCGTGGGGAGCGTGGGATCCAGCGTCAGCGGCGCCGTCTCGACCTCGTCCAAGTCCATCAAGGGCGGCAATATCGGCGGAGGGCCGAGCCGGCCGGGCGGTGGCCTCGACGCCGGGAAGGGCAGGACGGCGAGCCCGCACACGCTCAGCACCAAGTCGCTCACCCAGACCTCCCCCGAACAGCAATCATCGCGATCCCAGCCCCAGCAGGCCATCTCTCCCGTCATCTCCGTGGAGCAACGCAGCGAATCGTCGTCGCTCACGGACGACGTGGGGAGCGACTCCTGGCGATCCAGTCAGAACGGGAGCACGAAGGGCGTTGCCAGCGACGGCAGGACCAACATGTTCAAGGACCCGACGGCGGGAAGTACATTTCACAAGAGCAAGAAGATAGTCAGGCCGGGAGAGACCATAGCGGAGGACAGGCAGACAGTGGCGGAGGGAGGGGCCTCGGCAGGCGGCGGCTCGCCCTGGTCGCGAAGGCAGAAGCAGGAAGAGGAGAAGCAGGAAGAAGAGAAGCAGAACGGCGCGATGTCCACGTCGACCTCGGTACGCGATCGCATCTCGCGGTTCAAGTCGAACGATGAGAAGCCTTCGAAAGACCACGGCCAGCAGCAGCAGCCGCAGTCTCCTGTGGAAAGCGTCGGTGGAGGCATCCGAGGCTCGCCGTTCTTCCAAAAGGACAACAAAGTGTCCGGCGCGCCTGGGACGCCCCCCTCGGCGTCGGCGAACTTATCGATAAACCAGCTCCCTCCGATAGCCCCTTCGTCATCTTCATCAGCAGCAGCCTCGTCGTCGCCCGCTGGCAATCCGTTCGCGGTGAAGCTGCGCAAGACGAGGCCCTCTGCTGATGCGTCCCCCGCGGGACGTCCGCCCCTTGCCGGTTCTAGCGCCACGCCGCCAACGTCGTCGAACGGCGGCAACCCCTTCCAGGTGAGGCTGCGCAAGACGGGCGTCAGCGCCAGTGATGGTGCCGGGAACAGCAGCAATGTCAACGAAGATGATCGATCTGAAGATGATGCACACGATGCGGAGGCCGAGCAACAGTTTGTGCAAGAAGTTCGGGCTGAGCCGCCCACGAAAAAGTTGACGTGGAGGGAGAAGCAGGAGCTCCTCAAGAGGCAGCAGCAGGAGGAGGAGGAGGAGCGGCAACAGCAACAACAGCGGGAGGAGGAGGAGGCTCCCAAGGAAAGGAAATTGACTTGGAGGGAGAAGCAGGAGCTGAAGAAGCGGCAGGAGGAGGAGGAGCAGCGGGAGGAACATGAACGGCAAGAAGAGGAGGAGCCGAAGAAGGACGTGGCCGCGCTGATCCGGGAGCGCGTGGCCGCCAGCAAGCGGAATGGAGCGACGAATTCCCCGCCTCGGCCGGGCAGCAACGGAAACGCAATCGCCTCGCTCCGCGGGAATCTCCGGAAGGCACCAGTCGCAGCGGCACCATCGCCGTCGCATCCGTCTCACGGAGGGAATGATCTTGTGGACGACGGACGGGAGGGCGGGGCGGCGAAGGAGGAGGAGGAGGATCCCAGGGCTGCCCTCATGGCCATGCTCGCGGCCAGAGGCAGGGGCGGCGCTGGCGGCGCGCAGGTTGGGCAGAGGGACGCCGAAGCCGGTGCCAACGTCGCTCCGCCCGGCCGGCCGCCGGAGCATGGGGATGGATCCGGCGATAACGAGGAGGAGGAGGAGGCGGCCGACGATCCCCGTGCCGCCCTCATGTCCATGCTGAAGAAGCGCAGCGGAAGCGCTCCCTCGACGCCGTCGGCATCCACGCCGTCAGCATCTACGGAACCCCCAGCGAAGGGAGTCTCAGAGGAGGCCAATGCGGACGGGGAGGAGGGTGCCGATCCGAGGGCCAATCTGATGGCCATGCTGCGGAACCGCGGCGCCCAGACTACTCCCCCGAAGCCGCCGCAGCCCCCCACCGCGGACCGGGATGCGGGCGAGGAAGGCGAGGGCGGAGGAGATCCCCGCGGCGCATTGATGGCCATGCTGGCCAAGAGGTCACCCGCCGCGTCGTCCCCGGCGGCGGCAAAATCTACCCCAGCATCCCCTGCGGCCGCGGCCCCCGCGACTCCGGCAACCCCAACCACTCCAGCAAGCCCGGCGACTCCCGCGGCGGCGGGGGGAACGCCGGCGCTCAAGGACGATCCCAGGTACGTGCATGACCGTATACCGGGCGGACGGGCCGCGCCCTCCCCATCCCGTGCGATTTGTGTGCGCTCGCCGCATCGTCATCATCGCACGTACCGTATGCATCGAGTCGCAATCGGATGCACGCCAATTTTTCGGCACGCGTCTCATTCTTTTTTCACCGTCTTCCTTTTCGTCGCTCTCTTATCTGTGCAGGTATCAAAAGTACTTCAAGATGCTCAAGTTCGGCATGGTGAGTCATAAATGATGGTTAAATGGTAGTGGTGGTGGCGGCGGCGGCACGATGGCGACGGTCCTTTCTTTTTTGCAAGCGGCAGTACTTTCACTGGATCGCCGCTTGGAAGTCTCGCCGGGATGGGCTCGAGATGTTGGATGGTGGACAATCGAACCTGGCTCGCGCTGCTGGGATGACGGCCAAACACTGGGTATTACGCTTGGATCGATGCTGGGATGTTTCTAGGATGACTCGTTATGTTGGACGGCGGGCATGGCGCTCGGCGCGCTGCTAGGCAACACTGGGTATTACGCTTGGATCGATGCTTGGGATGTTTCTAGGATGACTCGTGATGTTGGACGGCGGGCATGGCGCTCGGCGCGCTGCTAGGCATCTTGCTAGGATGACTCGGATGACGGCCGACCACTGGGTATTGCGCTTGGATCGATGCTTGGGATCTTGCTAGGATGGCTCGAGGTGTTGGATGGCCGGCATCGCGCTTGGCTCGGTGCTTTGAGCCTTGCTACGCTGGCTCGAGGTGGTCGGCCGCTGGGCATTGCGCTTGGATCAATGCTTGCGATCTTGCCAGGATCGCTCGAGGTGTTAATTGGCACCTTGTTAGGCCGACTCAAGGTGTTTCCTGACCGCCAGGTCGATGGTTGGCCGCTGGGTATTGCGCTTGGATTGCTGCTTGCGATCTCGCTAGGCTGGCTCGAGGGTTGGGCGGTGGGCATCGCGCTTGGCTCGGTGCTTGGCACCTTGTTAGGCCGACTCGAGGTGTTTCCTGAACGCCAGGTCGATGGTTGGCCTGCTGCTTGCGATCTTGCGAGGATGACTGATTGGGATTCTGAGGCTTGTCTCACGTGCCGCCGGGCAACGCGCTCGGCTCGGAGCTGGCTCTCCGCTCGGCATCTCGCTAGGCTGACCCGATGGGTGTGCTGAGGACTGGGTCGAGGGCTAGCTGCTCAGCGTCACGCGAGGCTGGCCAAGGGCCTCCTCCCTTGGTCAAAATCTTGGAGCTTCACATGTATTGTCACTCACATACCTGCCCTCGCCACACTGCACCACTCAATAACATTGCCGTCTGCAAAATCAACAGCCCCTGCCTGCGGTGCAGCACGCCATGACGCGGGACGGACTCGACGCCAGCGTGATGGAAGGCGATCACAACCAGCCGGCCCCGGAACCGAAGCCCGCGGGTGGCGTGCCCCTGAAGCTCGATCCAGCCTACGCGAAATACTTCAAAATGCTCAAGCTGGTGAGTAGTGGTCGGTTATTTTTTCATCATGGGTTGCCTGCGGTCACGTGATACCCCTCATTCCAAGTTCGGTCCTCATTTCAACCTTCTCGCTCATCCAGGGTCTGCCGATGGGCGCGGTGAAGAATGCGATGGAGCGCGACGGCCTCAATCCCGCCGTGATGGACGGGGACCACAACGCCCCCGCGCCGACGGCCGGAAGCGGCGCCGGCGGGCCATCCCCGCTCACCCAGAAGCGCCAGAGGGACACACACCGCCGCACCCGCCTGCACTGGGACACCCTCGACGATGGCAAGGTCAACTCCAACTCCGTCTGGGCGCTCGTGGAGGAGGACGAGGAGATGGGTAGGATCGAGATCGACGAGGGCGAGTTCGCAAGCCTGTTCCAGGCGGAGATCAAGACGAACAGCTCGAGGGCGGCGTCCTCGGGGGGGGCAGGGAAGGGGGGCGGCGGCGGCAGCAGGAACGTGGTGCAGGTGATCGATCCAAAGCGTGCGAACAATGGCGGCATCATCCTGGCGAGGTTGCGCATGAGCTACGATGACATGGCCAAGGCGGTGGAGAAGATGTAAGAAAATTGTGCAGTCTCAACATGCGCGCCTCTCTTCTCATCATACGTCATGTAATATTTCCTCATCCGTTGCCCACTGTCCAACTGTGCAGCGACGAGACGGCGATGACTGCCAACCAGGCCCAAGGCATAATAGAGTACATGCCGACGCTCTCCGAACGAAAATCCCTGCGAGACTACATGAAGGCCAGCGTAGGCGGCGAATCCGCAGACGTCAAGTTTGAGAGGTTGTGCGAGTGCGAGAAGTTCATGGTCGCCATGATGACCGTGAAGCAGTCGAAGAGGAAGCTCAGAGCCTTGCTGTTCAAGCTGCAGTTTCGCGGTTTCATACATGACCTGGCGCATGGTGAGGAATGATTCGTTTGTTGCTCGTAACATCATTTTCCGTGATGATTTATATTCACTTCCCGTCTCCCTGTTGTTCCTACAGATGTATTTTCCATCGACAAGGCGTGCGACGAGCTGAGCAATTCTGTACGCCTACGCAAGCTTTTTGGCATCGTGCTGAACATTGGCAACCGTCTCAATACGGCCGGTCCTGGCCAAAAGCGCAAGGCTGGCGCCTTCACCATCAAATCACTTCTCAAGCTCGACCAAGCCAAGGCTTTTGACAATAAGACAACGTTCCTACACTACGTGGCCCTTGTCGTCCAGCGAAATAGCGAGGCCCTGTTAGACTTCAAGGACGACCTGCCCACCGTGTCCAAGGCCGACAAGATCTACTGGGATCAGTGCGTGTCCGAGCTGGAAGAGGTAGAGACACAGCTCGAAAATGTACGCAAGCTCGCTTTGCACGAGGCGAAGTCAAGCCAGGTCGTCTACAAACTACCCAACCGGACAAACGCGGGTGAAGAGGATAATGACTCGGATGACCTCAGCGTCGAATCCATGTCGCTGGAGGACGAGGTTGCAATGCTTCGATCCACCAAGATTGGCATGTTCGCGCTGAGCGCCATACGAAAGGTGTCTCAGCTGCGCGAACGCGTGGACGCGGCCAAGGACAAGTTCTCGGCACTCCTCGAGTACTTTGGAGAGAACAAAAACTCGAAGATGCAACCCCACGAACTGTTCGAGATCATAACTACATTTTGCAGGAAACTCGACGCTGCACGCACTGACGTGGACAAGATGGAAAAGGCCAAGGTGAGTCATGTGGTTGCTACGTTATGACAATCCACGTAGGGTGAAATTTCCACGTTTGTCTAACTCAGCGCTGATTTGATGCGATCTACTTTTGCATCAAACAGAAACGCGACGAGAAAAAGAATAAAGATGAATCCAAAGCGGGTCATCGAAAAGATGGAAGCAATGGAGCGGACCCCGCGAAGAAAGAGAAGCTGAAATCAATTAAGGAAAACCAGCCTAATGTGAGAAAGAGCCTTCCTCCCCCGAGGGCATCATCGCTCCAGCCCAACATGGGGAATGTGTTGGCCGACCTTAAGAGAGCGACATCAGCAAGATTTTCATCAGCATGTGCTGATACGGTGGCATCGCCCTCCAGTGGAGTACGCGACCGATTCCCTTGCGATGAGGAGATGGATACGCAACCTCAAAGAATTGCTACCTCTATCAAAACACCTACGCATCAGCAAATTGCTTCGACACCTAAGCATAAGAATTGCTCAGTAGATGAGTATTCATCTCAGGCCAAATCAGTGGCACCACAAGTAGAGGAGAAGAATATCATCGCCCATGACGTGGCTGATGTCAACGTGGTCACGGAGCGAGTACAGGAAAAGAAAAGTCCAAAGCATGAAGCGCCTGCTGTTTCTACTCCAGAAAGGCACCATCAAAAGGAGGAGGTTGGTGCAGAAGAGATCTTTGAGGAAGCCAATATGCCAGTTGCAAGTATGGACTACGTTCAGAATAATCAAACCCATAAAGAGGAGACTACTGGCCGCGCCATGGAACAGACACCATCCACTGAAGAAGTATCCACCGCCCACTCATGTGAAACCGAAACAGGTGGTTCTAAGGCCAAGGGAGATAACTCGACTGAAGCAAACACGGGAACAAGGAACTCTCCTAAGCAGACCAGGCGAGAATTGATGTCCGCGAGGAGAGAGAGAGCAAGGAATAGGCATTTTCGTCCCTCGGCAACGTCACCTACCAAGGCTGCGCCACCGCCGGCATCGCCGGCTGTTCAGGAACAGCCTACTACTTCCACTCGAACACCACGCGAGGAAAAAAAGCAAGAGCCAACGGCTGCCCGCAAGCCCAATCCTTCAGCCAACGCCAGCGCGAGGGCTTCTGCGAGGGCGCGATATGCGCGGCACCAGAAGATGATCCAACAACGCCGTGCTTGAGATTTTAACGAATGCACGAAACTATCATTTTGATGTAAAAATATTCATACCAAATCTGTACTTAATGAAATCATTGTTGTCTGCATCACTTGGCATGATTCACAATATGTTTTATAGTACAACCGTGGTACCATGCACGCTTAATACTTCAATACTATTGAAAACAACCTCCAATCTTACCCTCTGAAGCATCAAGAATAGCATACACATCTTCCATATAGCTCAAATCAAAGCCACACCTCCTCTGGATCTCGACGAGCACACCTGCATTCGAGTCCTCGATTTGCCGGTACAGACGAACACGGAACTTGACCTTGGAATTGGACATACAATCCACCTTGGCGTGAAGCCTGTCATATGAAGCGGTGATGGAACGTGCTTCGAGGATGGAGACGATGCGGGCTGCAATGACATGTATTGGCGTCTTGGGAATGAAGACAGAAGACCTTTCCAATGTTGGAAAGAACAATGGGATGCGTGGAACATGGTTCTCGCTGACCCCCCAACTGACATCCAAGGGCTCGTTTGCAATGATTGGAGGGGGCATGTCGCTGCTTTGGCTAGTGTTGAAGTAATGCATCAAGGCAACATCATCATCATCATCGTCAAGTAGAGAGCTCTCATTGACTCCAACCTTCAGAGACGTAGCCCCAGTCAAAACTGGAAATGAATCCTTGGAAAGGGGAGTTTGAGCCACCATGGTCACATGGGGCTGGCGGCAATCGATGCGCCTCGTCGCACTACAGCCATCTTCAATCAGCCTCTGGACACGGTGGAGCTGGCCTTGGTTGATTGGCAAGCCTTCCTCGGTAAACATTGTTGATGTCATGCCGTGAGCCCACGTCTTTCTTGTATGGTATGCCTGCTGAATGGTGTTTCCGCCCAGTTGCTACCATAGGTACCTACCATGAAAAATGTGACTCGATTAAAAGGCAAAAGGTGAACCACGCTCGCTTGGTTGTGAACAAAGTGAGAGGAAGTGAGGTAGGTAGTGTGCGTGCATGGAGGTACATATTATTATGTCCGTCTAGATAGTCTAGAGAGAGAGAGAGAGAGAGAGAGAGAGAGAGAGAGAGAGAGAGAGAGAGAGAG
>JALLBE010000403.1:0-16952 GCA_036939795.1 Thalassiosira mediterranea
GATTGGATTCAAAAGCAATCGATTTTGTGCTAGCGTTTCCACAAGCCAAACTAGATGTTGACATATGGATGTACCTCCCAATAGGTTTCCAAGTCGATGGCGAGACGGAGGAAGACTCAGATCGTCGTTTCCTCCTGAAATTGGACGCAAATTTGTATGGCCTAAAACAAGGAAGCCATAACTGGTCACCTCTTCCGAGAAATCAATGAGCGCGATATAAGCTCAAATCAAAACACACTACCAGTTGTCTCTCTTCTCTGTAAAATCTACGTAGGAATTAGTACAAACTTTGATCGATTCTAGCTCGAAAACTAGAAGAGTGGGAATGGCGGTCACTCAGGAACTTTTGTTCCGTAGGTCAAGACGAAGTGATTTCGTGAGCTACCGCCATTCCCACTCGAGCGGTTTGAGATTTAGCTGTCGTAGCTAGCGGTCTTCAGTGGGACAATTTTGAGCACTGATAGTGCGCAACAGTAGGAAGGGTGTATGGTGTATGTAGGAATTTCAATTACATACTCGAGATTTTTTAGATAGATATCGTTGTGCGTGGGTTGTGCGTGGTTGTGCGCGCGTTGTGATTGAGCTTAGATCGCGCACACGGAAGAGGTGGCCCGCCGTGAGCCGTGAGCCATCAAAAATTGCCACCATTCAACATTCAATCCTCCATGATCATGAAGATAATCACGCTCCTCCGCGCTCGCCCCATCGCCTTGAGCTCGGAGTCAGCGTAGCGGTTGTAGTGATTATCGCTTCGCACTCATTTTGGTAGTCTCGGTTACGTGCTGCGCGCTGCGCCCTGCCGCTCGCCGCCCGCGGAATGAAAATGGTCAGCACATCACTTGCATCGACGGTCGCGCTGACCAAGACCGTGACGGCCACCGCCGCGTTTGCCATTCCGTCGCGCAAAATGATCATCCGTTGCCATAGACCAGCTATGGGCATGTCTCCTAATGGCTATCCAGAAGGTGTTCCTATGGATGACGGCTGGAATGATCAAAGGCAAAGATACAACGATGACAGCTGGCGAAACGGCCCTGGGAACGAGCCAAGAGATTTCAACGATCCAGGTGAACGTGATGGTTATATTGGCAGATCCTGGGAGCCTTTCGAGCAAGGGGATAATGGATATAATGGACGAGAAGGCTTTGGACCACAAGGGTACCAGCCGCAGTACTCAGATGATTTTGGCCGTGGTCCAGGAAACGAAGGCTGGCAGGAACAGTATGATGCTCCAAACAATGATTTTCAGCAAAGGCCGCCACAATGGCAACAGCAGGGGTATGGTCAACAGGGGCAATATTGGGATGATGGGCGGATAGATGGCTATTATGACGAACCTCGACCTCCTCTTGCTCCCCAGGAATATCCTCAGAGAGATTTTGGGCCTGTCCGAGGAGAGGCAGGCCGATATCAAGGCGCCGGAAACTTTTATGACGGGCCACCGCCGCCACAGCAGTATGGGGGTGACGATCCGTATGTCCAGAGAGAACCACGTGGTTATGGGGGCGGAAACAATTACTTGGAAGGAAATGGTCCACAACAGTATGTTCCTAGTTCAAGACGTCAGCCAGAATATGGGTCTATACAGATGCGTGAAGAGCAGCAACGGCGACGGAATGAGATGATGAAAGGCGACTCATTAGGATTTGGACCTGGGTTCGGGGCCATCGACAGGATGATGGATAGAATGATGTTTCCCGTCGGGGGTTTTGGCATGATGGACAGGATGATGAATGAAATGATGAGCCCATTCGTTGATTTTGGGATGATGGATCAGATGATGAATGGGTTTGGACCGGAAATGATGACAAACACGAATCAAGATTCAATAGAAGCCTTGCTAGGTGATGCCCAGGACTATCTCCTGGCATATCCAGCTGTCGCTGATGCGCTTGGAGAGAACATACGATTGGGACCACCATTTGCACGTTCATCGTCTTCTGCCAGCGTAAACGGTAGAGTAAGCTCGCGCCTACAACTCGGCGTTCCAGTCAAAGGCAGCAGAGGCAGCGGCAGCGTGAGGATTTTGGCTGACGAAGAAGGAATATCTCGACTGGAAGTAGATGCAGATGGAAGTGTCTTCGATGTTCCGGTTGGCATGCGAAGAAAGCCGAACTCGAGACAAGTTGACGGGAGCAATGTAATCGATGCAGAGGTTGTTTCAGAGGAGGATGATGATACGAATTGACATCAAGTATCCCGTTTCATGTGCTATGCTTTGAATGGTACAATACATGACATCTGGTTGGCAGAAACATGAAGAATGCAACAGAGTCATGTAGGCAACATATTGCATGTATTGATACACATCTCTTTTAGTGATAAAATCATTGCTTGCCATCGACACATTCGCTACATCTCGTGCTCTGAATGCATGTCAGCACAACGATTGCTACAGCAAATAACCAGGCTGGCTCACATCGACATTCAATGGCAAAGAGTCCGAGACTTTCGTAAACGTCCCAACATCCTCCCACCCCAGACTCTGACCCAGCCATCCCGGCCCGAGCACTGCGTTCATCGACAGGAAAAATATTATGAATGCGCCGAGGATGTATGTGAATATATTTATTCCAAGCAGCTGGGTACATTCATAAAAGACACAGGTGACGTGTGAAGGAGATTCGATGAGAGAATCGAGGGCAGGAGATCGATAACAAGAGTTCCGTACATCGCCCACTGTGTACTCACATTCTTCATGACCATCCATCGACTCGGGGCGCCCCCCTCGATATCATCCCACGTAGTATCCGATATTTCGGTCTCTACTCCGCGTACGATATCGAGACCTAGGTCGTTGGGGACTTTCCGACCGCTTTCTTCTCCGGAATCGCCCCCCTCCCCCTCCATCGGATTGTCTGGAGAAACGGCATTCAGCCACGTCGAAGCAAACGGATATCGATGCCGATGGCGGTGGCGCACGATGGCGCGGCGAGGGTTGACGAGCGAAGGCCCGAACGCCACAGCTTGGGGCGTGCAGAGCGACACATGAATCCAGGCCATCAGCGCGAGGCTCGGCGTGATACACAAAATTATTGAGGATTTCATAGTCGGATTGAGCGAGCAGGGCACCAATGTATGCCAGCGCACACCGGAAACTTGAGCTCCGAGCGTAGCTAGGAGGCAGAAGAGAGGTGACGGTCGGTGGAAGCGATGATACCGCCCCGACCGCCAAGAGGCTAGAGTACGGCAGGCCGGACAAGCCGAGGAGAGTCCGGGGGATTTCGGCGGCGCGGCTGCGTGGATATGGACTGGGCGATGACAGAGATATGGCGGCCATGGCGGGCGTCTCTCGTCGCTCGGCGTCGATGCTCGCTCGCTTCGCTCGCGGGATGCGGTGGTTTTGTGGAATGTAAGCTCGGCTTCAGTCACGATTTGAACCTCCCATTGTGATGGGTGAGTCACGTGCTTGACATCACCCGTGACGTCGGCAAACAAGAATTCACTCGGGGCGTTATGAGGGAGAATATCGTGTTATTTTTGTAGAAACCTTGACTCATTAATTATTTCCGTCTTTACAATGAGATATAACCCTCAGATATTCCCTCTTACCTGCCGGCGCAGCTGGAGCGTGCTTCAAGTGCTTGCTTCAAGAACGCGCTTCAAGGATCGCAGGAACTTCCTGATCGATTGGCTGGCTCTGCGTGCACGCAGCGGTGTCTCACTTTCATCTGCTTCATTTCTCATTTCGTTGGCCGGCTCCGACCTACCTAGGTATCGGCTACACCTACCGGGGGATTGGGGGATCGATCGACATACACCGGGCGGGTGCAGAGGTGTCGTAGAGGCGAAGAGTAGAGCGGTGGGCGCCCTCACATCACTGAGACCAACCGAGACCGCTGCTGCAGCATCATGACTGTCGGGATCCACGGTAGGAGCCGCTGCAGAAGCATAGGGGCTAACGTCGGGATGTGCATTGCCATGATCACTTCGACAGCAATGCTGTTGCTCCTGTCGCATGATGTCTCTTCGCTGGTAGCCCCATCATCCGCCGCATTCAATCACCGACTTTCCATCGCCTACAGAAGCCATCCTCGATGCGCGTTGATGATGTCGGGCGAAGAAGAATCGTCCACCTCGGTGGCGGCTCCGAAGGCCCCGCCGTCGAAGCGAGCCCAGCGCAAGGCGGCCCAGCGCGCCAAGAAGCAGCGAAAACAGAGTCAGGCGAACACCAACAAGGCCACGTCGCAACATCCCGAGGCGATAATCAAGCGCCAGCGTCAGAAGGAGGCGCCTCATCAGAGGAACAACAGACGGAAGCACAACTTCGCCGCCCGGAGCGAATTCTTGCAAGAGAAGGAGGACGAGGACGACGACTTCGGCGACGAGACGCTAACGGATCGGTCGCTGGGTGCGGACATCACTCACAACGACGAGCCGGGCGTTCATCAGCTGCATTCCCAGGCAGTGGACAAGTTGGACGTCTCGACGACCACTGCTGACGAGGTGGTCAGGGCTATCAAGAGGGCGCAGAACTTGCATGATCTGCACGACATTAGAGAAATAGCCCATTTCCTCTTGGAAGAGGTTGGTGAGTCACATGTTTTTCAACCCGTCTTCACAACAACGAAATCAGATATCACTGTCCAGTATCCAATATTTTTTCTCATACTCACGCTCGAAAGTTGACTCTCCCCTCGCCAAATATGACCGCGAATCAGACATTGGTTTCGCCTACGGGTATAGGGGATCCCTCCTGTCCCGTCTCGCAGTCGCCACCCTCCACATGAATAACTGGGACATCGCCGAACGCTGCGTCCTGGAACGAAGGAGGTCCCACCGGTCTTCGATGCTTCCATTGGAATCAGCGGCCATCGTGCGGGGACTGTTGAGGGTCCATCACATCGACGAGGCATGGGAGGTATTGGAGGACGAATTGAGCTTGCCGCTGGAGGGATGGGTGGAGTGCGCCATTGATGACGAGGTGCAGGACGACGATGAGATCCACCTCGAGGACAAGTGCGTGCGTCGACAGCTGGATATTAAGGATTTGCTCATCCATCGCGCAAGGAGCATTGGATCAGTGGCATCCCGGCACTTCTACGAGGGGGAACCCACGGCGGGGATCAAGGCCATGCGGAAATTGAAGGAAATGGCAGGCATCATCAAGGATGCCGGGATGACAGCGGAGGAGTTGGGGCTTCAGTGGGACAGGTTTGTGAAGGGGGCTGCGCAGTGCGAGAGCATGCGAAGGGATGGTAAATGGGACTCTGTCAATGGTGATGGGAACGGAGAGGAAGACCCCAGCCAGTGGCCTTGCAACATTGTTTACTCTGTCCTAGACGTCATGACAGCTTTCCCTCCCGAGAACAAGGATGTCACATTCGAGGCATTGTGCAATGCGCTGGTCAGGCGAACTGTTTTTGTGACTGGAGCGGTAGACATGGATGGCTGCCCCGAGGCAGATAGAGGAGAGGGGGCATTTATTGGGCGTAGTAATGTCGGAAAGTCAAGTTTGGTGAATATGGTGAGTTTTCTGTGCCCGCATCCCGGTGCAATTCTATTATTCTGGCATATATCTCATGCGGTAGCCTGAAATGTAATCCCTGGTCAAAACTACAGTTGACGAACCGCAAATCCTTGGCTTTCACAAGCAAAACTCCTGGCAAGACACAGCAATTCAATTACTTTGCTGTCAACGACAAGCCCGAGCTTGCACGCCAAATTCGGTACGGCGATGATGTTCCTGGATCCAAAGATCGTGATGCTTTCTACATTGTGGACCTCCCTGGCTTTGGCTTTGCCAAGGTTACCCAGCAGCAGCGTCAGCAGTGGTCAGATTTTATGGATGAGTATCTGCTGAATAGGTCAAGTGAGTAGTACCTTTCATACGGGTTACATTACTTTCGCAATATCCACCTACTTACAAATTATTGACACTCTACTTCACTTAGCTCTTCGAGTGATATTTCATCTAATTGATGCCAGGCACGGTCCCACTGGTGAGCCTTCCTCATTCATCATGATATCAATCGCAATAATTGTTTCTGTATTGATTCACTCACACACTATTGCACAACATTCATCTATAATTCGTCTTTAATCAAAGAGGAGGATGGAAAGATCATGCAAAAAGTTGGTCAAATTATTGGAAGCGAACAACAGCAGAACAACGCAAAGTATGTCATCGTTCTCACTAAAGCAGATAAGAACGTCAAGAGTGCATCGTCGGAGAAGAATCCGGGAAAAGTGACGCAGTCAGTGCGAGAAAAGCTGAAGAATACCATGGAAACATCCCGAGTCAGTTTTGCACCTATCGTCTTGACGTCTTCTGAGACACGCCTTGGGAGAGACGAGGTTTGGAAATATTTGAGGCTGGCAGCTGAGCAATAGTGGAAATTCAATAGCATCCACATTCCACTGTTGCCTTTTTGGGTGGAATAGATGACCCGAGTTTTTTGTCTGATTCTTTTGGATCATCAGTTATGCTATCAGTGCACGAGATGATAAGTGCTCGAGATGTAGATATTTCATCATGTGGCCCAATAATGCAGTAGAGGCTAAGTTTGACGAACAATTATGTTCTACTTATAATGAGTAGATCTTGGGCTCGTTTGTGGTACCTACTATCAAGTCTTGGTTATTGTAGGAAAAATGTGTTCTATGAAAATTTAGTTTGGCAGTGCTTAGGTTTCACCTACGAAGGCACCGACATCCACTTTCCTAGTCCCCTCTCAACGGAACCGGTATTTGACGTATGGCAACTCAACCTCCTCGTCAGTCTCCAAATCGTTCGCGATGAGTTCGAACACGAGGAATAGCTGGTTCGGTGGGAGTTCCTTTTTCGTGACGCTTTCGACAACCTCTGACATCTTCATTTTCATACGCTCAGCAATCTTCTTCTTGTTGGCGAAGAAGGAGAAGAGGATCGACACACCGTGACTGATCATGGAGACATCCAGGTTGAACTCCGTTTCGAAGTGTTGGATGAATTCTGCAAGAGTTATGTCTCCAACGTTCATGTCAAGGCTGTCCCAAGCTGTCCAGTTCCACTCCTTCCCCTTTACCACCGTCTTTATCGTTGCTGGTGGAGTTGGCTCGCTGAGAGTCATAAACGGAATGGCAAGGTTCACAAAGCCATTCTTGTACGCGTCAATCTTAAGCTCCTTCTGTGAAGTGCCGATAATCTTGTACAGCTCGAGGCAAATGAGACCCGTCACCAGGGCAGTGGTAGTGGCGATAGCGGGGATGATGCGCCCCGCGATTGCCCTTGAGCGGTGTGTGTCTTCGGTAGGGATGGAATAGTTGAGCGCGCGGAGGTTGGAGCATGCCGTGACAAAGAGCATGTGATCATCCAAGTCTTTATCGAATTCAATTGGATTGAGCTTGTACCCAGCAAGCTCTCCCGGCTTGGGTAGGCTTGCGAGGATCTGATCTGCTTCTGACTCCTCCATCCCCCCTCCCCCAGATGCCGCAGCCCCATCGGCCTCCTTTGCCTCTGCTTCAGTAGATGCGATCTTAACACCCTCAGCAGGAGTGAAATCGGGCACAATGACGTTCCGCAGTACCTCCTCGAAGTACTCCTCATCTGTCCGCCCCTTGATGCCGAACATGTGAGCCCGCAGGTTGGCAGCGGCGACGATGAAATCAAAGTGATTCCTCATCCGGGCGTCCTCACACTTGTCATTCAGGTCAAACACTAATGGCTTAGGACAGCGCTTTGACCCTGACCAGAACTTTGCTCCACTGGAAGTGACCTGGTCCTCAGGGAAATTGTGCAGCAGCTGCCGGATCTGGTTGTTGAAGAGAGTCTCAAACTTGAGCCTAGCCCAGACAACACAGTCCTCAAAGCTCATGGGCCGTTCGTCAACTAGCGTCGTGCGAAGTGACATGACCGTCTCCAGCTTGGTATTCTGTTGGGAGGCGAGAGATGCCGCATAGTCAGGATCGCCCAAGTACGAATTTACGTCCTCTCCCTTCTGTCGGAACTCCCCCTCAAAGTAATCCCTCGCCCACTGCAGTGTGTGTTGAATCTGGTTGGGAAAGTTCTTGAGGGTGCACACCGGGATGCTCTTTTCCGGAGGATCGCGCGTCGCGCCGTAGTTCTCAGTGACACCAGGTATGACCACCTGCGTGTTGCCCTTCGTGCCAAGCGTGCCGCTCTCAAGCATGGGGAGCCTGTAGAAGAGACACCGTTGGTCCACATACAGCCGCGCCTCCACATTGTCAAGGGCGGTGCAGACACCATCGAGCTTGTCATAGAAGTCGTCACCAAATAGGTCCTCCGTATCACTCCCAACCTTCTCCTGGTAGGGAACAATATTCATACCCTCATTCATTTCCTGCGCTGCTCCTGCTGCGGTGGCAGACTTGAACTCGTTGATGTCCTTGTTCCTGAAGAGGAACTGCCGGCTGAGGTTGGACTTCTCAATCCTGTCCATGTCCGTAATATGGATCTTTCCCTTGTCCCCACATGCCACTCCCATAAGGGCCCAGTTCTTCAGCATCTCGCATCCAATGGCTCCCGCTCCGATGAGGAAGTAGTTCAGGTCGAGGAGCTTCTGCTGTGCCTCCTTACCAAAGACGGCGACGGTGCTGTCATATCGGGACGAGCCCGATGGGGCGACGTCCGCGAGGGGCGCCTCGGGGAGACACTCATCGGCGTCGAAGTAGAAGAACCCCTTGATGGGCGTGAACTTTCCACTGCACGCCTTCAGCACCTCCTGCCCGACGATTCCACCCAGGGTGGCGCACATAGGCGAGAGGACGGACCTGGATCCTGATGCAAGGTGGTTCACAATGCGTTCGGCAGCGGCGGAGTTGTCGCCTTCGAGGATCTTATCCGAGTCCATCGACTTCGCCAGGTCCCACACCTCCTTCGCCGCCGCCATGTCTCCAGGCTGAGGGTACTCCATGTCGTGCGCCTCAGCGTACGACGCGAGCGCGCGATACGCCAGGTGGAGAAGGGGAGGACGATCGAACTTGGCGAAGTCACTCATCATGAGCTCGCCGGGGTCCACCAAGGCTTCCCTGTATGGTTTGAACGACATCGTCACGGGCGTCTTGACCTGCGTGATGTATCCCTGTGTCGCCGGCTCGGAACACCCAGAAGCGTCCACGCCCGGTAGCTCGAATGTAAAGGGTCCCGTGACCTTCACCTCGTACGTCTCTCCTCCAGACAACATGCCGTCGAGGCCCTGCACCTTCGAGAAGGTGACGCTGTCGCCAGTCTCGAGACCGTGCCGTCCCTGGTCCTCTAAAACTTTGACCACGGCAGGGTTGCTCGTCAGCACATTCTCCACCTGGCTGGTCGCCGGGTTCTCGCCGTCCTTGTCGCTTACGACGAAGGCCTCGCCAAAGTCACAGAATACATTGCCGAACACTCCCGTGGACAGGGCGTTGATGAAGCACGTCTTGTTGGCCGAGGCGCGGCACTTGTCATTGATGGCCATGAGGACGGACGTGGACAGCGGGACCGTGACGACCACTACGCTCGCGCCGTCCACCAGTCCCAGTAGTCCCGCCTCGTCCTTAAGGGAGGTAACGCCGGAAGCGACGTCGACCTTGACATATTCGTTGAGCTCCGCGAGGCGATCGCGGCACAGCTCGGCGCGACCCTTCGCACCGGAACCGCCGTCCTCGTCGACCTTGTTCAAGTCGGCCTCGCCGAGGTAGAAGTTCCCCCCGAGATCGAAGCTGTTGGGCGCCTCCGGATCGCACAGCGTCACGCTAGAGATGCCGGCCAGGATGATGTTCTTGGCCACCTCCACGCCGAGGCCGGAGACTCCGATCAGAACGGCGCGACTGGCCATCATGCGCCGCTGGGCCTCGTGGCCCATGACGTAGAGCTGGCGGGAGTAGAGCTTTTCGTCCACCTCCGCGGCCCCGGCCGCCGCGGCGGCGGGAGCATCGGCGTGGGCAGCGTCTTCGGAGGCCATGGTTCCAACGGCTAACCTCGCGATATCTATGGAAATGGTCGCCAATGATCGGGCGGCGGCAGCGGCGGCAAGCAATGCGGAGGTACGATAGGAGGTCCGTGCGGCGGAGAGCGGAGATTTTGGGAAGATCGAAGATCGAGCGAGATCGAAATCCATCACGTGATCTTGTGTGTGAGTCGTGATCAGCCCCAACGCCGTCTGTCTGGCATATCTTTTCCCGCTTTTTTACTATTGATATCCTTTGTACGATGGATTGAAGAAGTGGACGGCTGTCAAATTCCAGATTCCATCACAAAGGTGCCAAGCGAATCCTCGCTGTGACATCCGCTTGGGGTTTTTTATCAACCATGAGCGAGGTGTATCGGCTGACTTCATTATTTCCGCCTCGTTCACTTTGGTAGCAAGCTGGACCTCCCCGCCCTCATACAACATAGCAAGCCATACCGTCCTCCACCATGTCGAACACCGGAGTCAAAACCGACGAGAAGAAGCAGCACTTCGACGACATCTACGTCGAGCCCACGCCGGTGCCCTACAAGACGCGCATCCTCGACGCCCTCGACTATGTCAGCGATGACTTCAACCGGGAGATGTTCGACGCCCACATCCTCCCCTGGGCCAAGAAAGCCACGACGCACGGGTCAAGGGTGAGCCACTCTGCCAAGGCCGCAGGCTTCGCCCCCGGGTCCGGTCGCAAGGTCAACTTCGTCGACCTTTGCAGCTGCTTCGGAAATACGACCATGGCCACGATTTATGGCATGTCGTACAACGCCATCCGCGAGAACTGGGCGGACGAGACGGCGTGTCAGACTATCAAAGCCACGCGTCGCTTTCCCGTGAACATCACCGGCATCGACATCTCGCAGCCGGCGTTGGATTACGGCAAGTCCGCTGGGCTTTATGACGACACCATTTGTACCGACCTGAACCAGCGGTCCACGCCCCAATTCGAGGCGGCGACGGAGGCCATGGGCGAGGCGGACATACTGCTCTCCACAGCGGCCCTTGTGTATCTGGACCTGGAGACCATCGACGCCCTCATCAAGTCCTTCGCCGTGGGCGACGGGGAGAAGGGGAAGGAGGGGTTCGTCCTGGTGAACTTCCTCAATCCGTTTGCGCTTGAGAAGGCAGACGAGACCAAGAGGATCCTGCTCAAGTACCTCGACTTCGTGGGGAGCAGGGCTACGCGCCACAGGAGGATGAGCGAGTTGGAGCAGAACAATTATCCTGGGGAGGAGTGGGTTCTTCTGGAATTGTGGGTTTTGAAGCGTCGTACGACCTCCATGTTGTAGATCTCTAGAGGAGCTGACCTATGTGATAGATGTGACGGATATGTTTTGTGGTGAAGCAGTTGTGGCAGTGTCACCGTATTTGATATTTGTGCACCACGGCAATCTTCTTTTATACCATACGTATGCCTTGCTCTGGGGAGAGATCCTGATATGCAAAGCTATTTCATATGTAAGCCAACAATCCACATTGAGCTGGCTGTAGAATGGTTTGATTACTGAGCGAAACCACTGATTTGTTCGTTCCATTTTACATAGTAATGGTAGACACTCAAAGTCTGGTACCCACTCGTCTGGACAGTCATTTTACATAGTAATGTTAGTTAGACACTCAAAGTCTGGTACCCACTCGTCTGGACAGTTTTGCCAAGATTGCTCCAAGAGGGTCCCGTAGATGATCCCGACTCCGCGTTGGTACGATTCTCCATCGAATAAGCTCTGGTTTCAGCATAGTCAGGAAATGTATGCATAACGTGCACGGTGTACACGATCAATGCGACGAGGATCAACATCGTCGGAGAGAATACTGTGCATTGCAATAGAATGATAAGCATTGACGCAGCAGCACTTTCTTCATTCGCACTCGTATCTGGGACGCTTTCATCTATCACACTGGTGTCATTATTTCCGGCAATGGTAGCGTTGGTTTCAGGCATTTCATCAGGAGTTGTAGGTTGCATGTTGTCGCTAGATGGATTTGTAGAACCACCGTGAGAAGACATTTTCATGTAATTGACCAGCCCCAGAGATACCCCCATTGCCGCCAATGCCAATACTCTCCCTCTCGCAACGTCAAGATCGATGCACTGGTTTCCACCTACAGTGAAGCGCCTCATGAGCATAAGTACCTTCTCATCCAGGAATGGAATCCGTGCTTCGACGATGAACAGGAACAATGCCAGTAAGCCCACGAGCAATTCCAGCACCAATTTTATTGGAGACGCCAGCAATAACGTGAGCCGGATTGGATTCAAGAGTATAGGCAGCGAGTGAAATAGCAGGACGAAAAGGCACGCTCCGCAGTTGAGAAAGCGGTGCTTCGCGACAAGCTCCGCCGTGGTGGTTCCCTCCCCGAGAGCCGAGTTGGACGCTCCCACGTTGACATTGGGAAGCAGGCGCTGAGGGTTGACCGAATCGTCGCCATACGATTCCTGGACGGCTCGGCTTGAATTTGATTGATACGACATGATATACCAAAGCTAATTGCTGACGAGGGCAAGCTCTAGAGAGATAGTCAGCGCAATCTGAGCACGATAGCAACTGTTCTCTTTTGTTGGGTCTTCGATCTACAAGACGGGCGGAGGGCGGGTGGAGCCGCCGCGGAGTGGGAGTGGGGAGTGGCGAAAGCCGAAAGCCGAAGCGAAGTCCGAAGGCCCTGAGCCCTGAGCCCTTGGCCCTGGCGATTGATCCTTCAGCCTGGCGCGCGATCTTCGCGTCTCGTGTCCATAGAATCAACGTGGGAATACGTACCATATATAATTTGGCGCTAGCATCCATCACCAAATGTCCATCGATCAGAAGTAGAAGATCTTTTTGAACTCTGTCATTGTTCATTCGAGGTGTGATCCGAGGATCCAGGACTGTCATCGCTGGTCCCATACGTAGGCGGGCAGCCAGCTGCGGGCAGATTGATGATGAGGCGCAATTCTAGTCAAGCAAGGAGTCAAGCACCCGACGACACCGTTTATTGATCTGGGCAAGGTCGAAGGTGCCATTGATCTGGGCAAGGTTCATCTGGGAGATCGCCCCGTCGCTCACTCGTGCACTCCATATGTGTGTACCGCGCTGAGCATCTGAAGCCTGGACGTCTTTGAATTCGTATTTCAAAGATATGGCGAGCTCTTCTCCCGACGATGATACGACGGCCGCCACATCGGGCGGAAATGGCGAGGCAATGCTAAGCGCTCAAGTAGTATTACAAAATACCCTTCCATATCTTCCACGCCGAACCGATTGGGACAACGTATGTGATGTCAGTAAATCAATTCATCGGGCGCGCAATGAAGTCGATCTGATACCTCCCTGGCCTCATGATTGCAAATGGCCAAAAGATACCACTCTGCCAGAGGATGACGTCCCACAGGGAATGTCGCGTACTTTGGGCAACAGAACGGCTGGAGAGCGTGACTCGCACAATCCAGTTTGGTCCCCGGATGGGACCCGAATAGCATCTATATCGAACGGTAGTTGGTTATCTAGAAGACGCATGTTCATTAGTGTCGTGGACCAGCAAGTAGGTCACGTGAAGAGATGGGAAGGGCATGGCGGATCCGTCATCACTTCTCTCTGTTTTGGTGACAACTTCCTCATATCTAGTGGATACGATAAACACGTGAAAAAGTGGGATGGCAACAATGATTACGAATGCATTGCTGATTGGGATCACTTGATTCCGAAAGACAATCAGTTTGTGGATCATCTTCAGCAGGCATCCTTCCGCTTGAAAGTATCACCAGATAACCAAACTGTTGTCATTCTTCTCAAGGGAACTCTTCAGATCTTCAGCTCTTATGATGGCGCAGTGAGGCATTCGATCGCCATTGGGGATAACATATACGGGACTTCAACGCCTGTTTTCACCCCAAATGGAGGTGCCATAATATTTGGTTGTGCTCACAGTTATGAGGAAGAGGACGATGAGCCAAGGAGTGATGGGTATCTGAAAATGTACTCGTTTGATAGCAACGATGTCAGCACAGTTGAGTTGAGGAGAGGAGAGGCACGTTTCGAAGAGATGGATGATGGGTACGAAGAAGAAATACAAGAGTATGCCAATGATCTGGCAATATCACGGGATGGTAAGACGATGGTGTCTTGTGGTACTGACTTACTTTTGTGGAAGGTTTGGGAAGGAAAGCTGGAGCTTAGGGACGATTTATCTCCAACCGCGGGAAGTGCACGTACAGTTGCATTAACACCTTGTGAGCAGTATATTGCTGTCGCCGGCGGCCATAGATATGGCGAGGATTGGGGCTTTCTACAGTTCTTCGACATTGATCAAAAACGAGTTTCGTCGGGCTGTGCTTTCGATGGTTTTGTAGGATCGATAAAGTATTCATCGAGCGGTGTTGGCCTTATCACCGTGGCCTACAAAACGACAATTAACCCGAGCATTCGCTACAATGACAACGAAGATGAATGATGTTAGAAGGAATAATATCTTGCAACCAGAATGAAATGGCTGGCCTTTGCACATGGTGAACTGCATAATGAAATATCATTGTATACAAATAATGAGAATTGAGTCTAATGGGAGGATGCTTTGTGTCATTCTAGAAGCTATGGTGCGTATAGCTAGCCAATACAGGAATTCTCAACAACCCCAACCGTTTGATATGATCTCCTTCGCCTCCTTCACCTCCTTGAACTTCCGGGCAGCCCTCTTCTTGTTTCCCTTGTACTTATCCGGGTGGTACTGCCTGACCAACTTCTTGAACTGCTTCTTCAGCCAGCCACACTTGACCTCCTTCGATCTCTGCTCGAGGTCGATGGGCAGCTGCAGGATCTTGGCGTGATCCCTCTCCGGCGGACGACCATCGGGGTATCCCGTCTCGTCGTTGTAGCGCATGTCCTTCTCCCCGCCGTTCCACAGTTTCTTCTTGTGCATGGCCTCCTGAAGCTTGTGGTGCAGCTCGCGCTTCTCTCCCGTCTGGTCATCCTCGGGCACGAGGTCAAACGCGGCCCGGAAGTCGTTCACTGCCTCGTCGTAGTCCATGTCTAGCATGAGAGCTTCCGCCCTCGCCAGGAGCGCCTCCTTGCGGGAAGCCTCCGACACCACGTCGCTGTTCGCCAGACGGAGCTCCACCGCCGTGTCGCAGTTGTCCAGCGCCTCCTCGTACTTGCCCATTCCACTCAGTATCGTGCACTGCTTCAGCTGTATGTGGCTCCGGAACAGCGGCGAGTCCACGTCCAGCCCCCTCATGGCCGTGAGGCAGTCGTCCACGTGCTCGGACGCGGCGTTGTTGTAGCCCTTCTGAATCTGCTCGTCGGCCTTCTTCAGAAGTTTGACCACCTTCTTGAGCCCCCGGTATTGCTTCCGAGCGCGGTCCTGCTCGGGATCAAATTTGAGCACGTTCTGGTAGAACGAGATCGCGTTGTCTGAGAGACCGAGCTGCATCGCCGCGTTGGATCCGAGAGTCGTCGCCATCATACGGGGTGAATCGTTCAACCAGGGCTCATAATTTGCTGCTTTCGCAATGAGTTTACCTGCCGCAGATAACGCCTGCTTGTGATTGCCCTCCATTTCATGACATCTGGCTTCGATGAGGAGCACATCCACGGTCTTGTCCGATGGAGATATCTTTCGAAGCAGTTGCAGGGTTTCAGCGCAGTTGCCACCCTGGGGCCCATTTGCAACAAAAGTCTGAATCACGCTTGCAATGAGCTGCAGGGTTTCCGCATCCGTCTCGGTCGCCGATCCATCTGCGCCAACTGTAGCTTCTGCTGCACCATTACCGGCCGAGGCCATCAGGGACTCGCCGAACTTGACGAAATGGGCCTCGTACTCCTTCTTGCGCTCCTCGGCCTCCCTCATCGCCTCCGCCTCCTCCATCCTCCTCTTCTCTAGCTTGGCCTCCTCCATCGCCGCCCGACGCTCCCTCTCCCTCTGCCTCGAGATGCTCCCGAAGGCCCACTGCAGCGACCTCTCGCACCGTTCCACGAAGTCCACCTCGATGCCCGTCTTGAGCATGGCACGGATGAGATCGGCACCGGCGGCGTCGTACATGTCTTCCTTTCGCATCTCCTCGGCGCGCTTCCACAGGTTTCCGGCCGAGCACTTCCGGCGCTTCTTGTCGCCGCAGTGGGTGATGTCCTCAGGGGGCGCGTAGCCCTCGGGAAGCGACTCCATGAGATCGCGCGCGACGTCCAGAACCGTGGACGTGGGTATCATCTCGTTGTGATAGTGGGCCGAATAATTCTCTGCGAACCTGAACGCCCCCACGGCGGCGTCCTCGCCCTCGTAGACGTAGGCCTTGCCCTTCTTTCCCGCCCTTTTGGGGGCTTCCTCCTCGTCCTCGTCGTCATTGGCCGCCCCACACGACGCGGCGCAGTTCTCGAGCATGTAACCCGGATTCGCCTCGCATTCGCCGGCGTCGGCCCACTCGCCGCATCGCTTGTCGTTGTCGCCGTCCTTGATCCCGCTGTCCTTCGAGGGAAGCTCGACGTCGACGGACGCCACGAGCTCGGGCTCGGCGGATGCGTCTGCGGCCACGGCGGGTCCGGCCAGGGCGAGGAGGGCCGCTGCCAACGACGCCGCCAGGACCAGCGCCAGGGGAGGGAGGCGACGGCGCCGGACGCCGCCGACGGTGCCCGCCGCGGAGCTGACCATTTCTCTCGTCATGATAGGTAGGTCTCGTTGTGCTCTCGAACTACCAGCTACCAGGCACTTTTGGAGGTGGAAAGTGGTAATGACGACAGCTTCGCGATTCGCGAGAGATTCGCGAGTGGCCATGGCGCGATCGCCAATCTTTTCGTCATCGCCAAGATACGAGGCCCGGAGAAACCCCGAAAAGACCCCCGCCCCCCCGCAGGGGTTAACCCCTGCCCCCCCGCCCCAGGGACAAAATCTTGTCGCTTGTCGACACAAAAGACAAATGACCTTCGAGGATGACCGACCCTATCTACAATATTATTTTTCCCACTTGGGTCAACTTGGGTGACCCATTGTCCCGGAAAGGGGCATAAGGACCTGTGGCTTAACCCGTATTATGCCCGTAACTGCACACTGCACCCCCGCCCCCCCCCCCCCCCCCCCCCCCCCCCCCCCCCCCCCCCCCCCCCCCCC
>JALLBE010000404.1:0-16938 GCA_036939795.1 Thalassiosira mediterranea
CATTTGTTCTGCTAGAAATAGTTGTATAATGACGTACGAAATAAGATTTCAATTACATATATTCATGATCATGATCATGATCATGAACGATGATTATGTTGTGGTTGGGTGTAACATTCTTCACGTCCAGAGCCAGAGTGTATACCAGAGGTAGATGGACACCTGTTTGTTTTGAGTTTCTAGTAAGCACTATGAGTATGGCAAGTGAGCTTATCTACATGTAGTATCCTTCAATATCTACTATGATACAAACCAGATAGTCTGTTATATAGGAAGTTGTACTGGGATCTAGTGCTGCACTTGAGTCAAAGAAGGGAATAAAGATCTGCCTTCTTCAGTTGGTCATCATTTTGCTGTAACTGCAAGTTCCTTAGCACATGCTGGGAAAATAGCTCCCATTTTCTGGCATCTTCTGGTATTAACAACTGAGTGGACAGTCGTGTCGCTCTTTGCAATGCAAGCAGCACACTGACATTATCTCATTATTGATATTATTTCAGCATAGAACATTTGAGGCATTTTTTCCAGCACCCGTTCTCCTGTGACATCTTTCCAACACCTATTTTCTCTTCGGCATGTGTGACTGTAATAAAAATAGGACCGGTGTTCAAATGGATTTCATGACACTGACAGAAATACCTTTGAGATCTATATAACAGTTCATCTAAGCCTGATACGAACGAACAAACTACATCTCAGGAGCCCTCGGTTGAACATACTGCATACTATAGAGGAACATTGTGGGTTGGAGATTATTAAGGCAGTGTGCTATGTATGCTGATTATTTTACAAAGTTCAATTCAATGGTGCTTTCCCCGGTCGGCAAGCATGTGTCTGGCGCAAACGCCTCTACCTGCAATACGATATAATTTCTAACACATAATTCTTCGCAACAAATGTCCACTGATTTGCAGATAAACTTTCACTGGATCCCCCCTCTAGTCAATGTTATCAGCAGAGGTCTGACATGGACCTCTGCTGATCATTATCAGCAAAATGTGCTCCGGAAAAGAGTGAAAGACCAAAGAGGTGCGGGTATGGAGTGATCAACTGACTAACCCTTGACTTCCATTGGGGTGACTCTTTAATCCAATGGGGTTTTAAACATCATCAGCATGATGTGGCGCTTCGGTCATGGCAGAGATTGGTAATCCAATGCTGCCCGAAAATCGAAGCGGGGTTGCCAGATGACATCATGAGTGCAGTACCAGGGAGGGGCGCAAAGAGAGGAAAGAATAATGGCTCCGATCGGCGATACTCACTGTGTACTCGCCCACCTCCACGCCGAGCTCCTTTGCTATTGGCGTTTTGCATCCTCACGATGCCCGTGCACTTGAGCTTGTCATCCTCTAAATACAGGTGAAGCTCCCTACAACACTTATTTTGTCCCTGATCCTTCCAATCTGCTGTCTCGCTCCCTGCAGTGCTAAAGGGGATTGGGATAACGGCTCTCTTCGAAAGCGGCTCCGTTCTCAAACAATCTACGATATTCATAATTTTGGCCTGCATGCCGTCCCGATAATCTCCCTGCTCTCCGCCCCTCTCATTCATCTGCCACATCGCCTTTTCCTCATCCGAATATTCCCAACCCATGTTTTTCTTCGTGTAATATTCCAAAGCCCCGCGTGGGAAGAGTTCCGTCTCAACCGTGGAGGCATCCACAGAAAAGTCCTCGATCACGCCTACGAAATTTCTAACTACATACTCTCCTCCCGGCTTGGTGATTTCGCGCCTGGACGACGTTATTGAAATAGAAAGAAGGGTGATGAGTTTTTCAAATGGCGATAGACATTGCAGCTTACGGTACCTCGCCTCGACTCCATCCCGCGGGCACATGCAGAGCGACTCGCGTCTCGGGAGCTGCGACCTCGCCGTCGGCCGTCGCCGCTATTGTTGACGCGCATATGATCACGACGAAACTCACAGATGATCGTACATCTCCCTCGCAGTGGGAAAGTGGGGAAAGCCGACGTTAAGATTCCTGCTGGGGGCGCATTTCTTTGGCGCCTCGGCGGCGGAGGCGGCGTCGGTCATGGTCGGGAGGTGGATCGGTACAAGGCTCGGTAGGTCGATCAGATCAGTGGAACGTATCGTTTCTCGAGCGCGTTTTGGATCTTCGGAAGTTTTATGGCTGGTGCGATGTCATCGTGTGGGCAGTGAGCAGTGAGCAGCGCTGATCAAAGCGGCATGGAAGATGGAAGAGACCGATGAGACCATCCAGACGAGATGATTTGCGCAAAAGATCCGATACGTATCAGATGATATATGGTATCATATATCTTTTTAACCTCGTATCTCACGCAGGAAATAGTACAAACACAGGAATATCTGGCGGGAAGATCCATCAACCATCAATCCTGTGATCAATCCCTCCCAGCCACCTGCCCCCACCACGACCACGACAGCACAGCTCCCACAGAACACATCAAAAGCGAGCCGCATGGTACATTGCAGGGAGCGAGCGAGCAAGCCTCCGTCCAATCCTTCTTGATCAAGCTCATCCACTGGTTTTGATAGATCGATTGACCCCAGCAGGCATTGGGCCAGAATTCCAGGGTACCATAGGCGGGCGGAAAGGCCCCCTGGCGAAGAGGGCGTACCTTGGTAGCGCGGTCGCCAACGATAGGGGGCAGTTTCTTTGTTGGTGAGGCGAGCACATCGAATCATCCAGGTTGTCTGTTCGCGCGATCGCGGCGTCGCCGAGAGTTCGACACCGGACGCGGCCGCACAAGATAGCTGCGAGAGACTAGGCAATCCCGCCTCCATCCTTACAAGGGATCTCCCACGCCAACGCACATTTTCGCCAGAGCGTGCGCATTTGTCCCTCTCAGCAAGCTCTCATCAAGACCTGCTATGAGATACACGCTGCTCTTGCTAAACATGGCTAGCGATTGGTCCAAACTGTCGAGGGCGTGGGTTAAGGATTTCCTCCCGTCCTCGGATGCCGTCGACTCCGCCCTAATACAGCGGGCCATTCAGCGAACCCTTCCTCTTCTGAACGAGGATCCGACCTCTGTCCCCTTTGTTTGCCGGTATAGATCGGATGTGGTTGATCCCCTTACGACAAAACAGGTCCATCAACTTAGCGAGTACGTCCAGAAGTACGATTCGTTGTCTTCGCTGCGGAGCAAGGTCATCGAGGCCTTGAATCGAGAGGGCGGCGGCAATTCTTCGACCATACATCGAGCGGAAACATCCATTTCCAAGTCTGAGCTCGACGACATATATGC
This sequence comes from Thalassiosira mediterranea, assembly GCA_036939795.1. NCBI lineage: Eukaryota > Bacillariophyta > Thalassiosirophyceae > Thalassiosirales > Thalassiosiraceae > Thalassiosira > Thalassiosira mediterranea. Next base: position 3,231 of record JALLBE010000404.1, read on the forward strand.
CCCGTTCAAACCGCCCAGCAAGGGAAGTTTTGAGGATCGCATCCAGAAGGATCTTCCGGCCTTGGTTCATAAAGTTGACGACCTGTGGAATACTTGGAGCACTTCCGATGCGGATTCAAAGGTGTTGTCGAAGCTCCTCAAGCATCGGGACGAGGCTGTCATCCTCCTGGCCAATCGCATCGCCGCGGACGTAAGAGTGATGGACGCACTTTTGGGAAACTGCAGAGAGCATTGTCGGGTCACGGTGAAGCAGGCTGGTGGGGGCGACAAGGATAAGAAGGCCAAGGGGAAGCCGAAGGGCAAATATATGAGCAAACCAGCATCGACCTCATCTTCCTTCGAAACATACCATGGTCTCGTGATCAGAGTCAGCAACCTACGCGATCATCAGGTGCTTGCGATTCGGCGGGGCATTGATCAGAAGCAATTGAGAATGAGCTTTGATATAAACGACGACAATGCTACTCGAATAATACAGAGGGCCATCTTCATGAACAAGCAGAGCCATAAATTGTACCACGATGCACGGAAGGATGCGTGGTTTCGCCTTCTGAGGAAGCGGTGCACGACGCGTCTGTGGAAGGAGACTTTGAAGAGGGCCGAGGAAAGGTCGATTGATGTGTTCTGTGACAACCTCAGAAAGGCTTTATTGGCCCCTCCTGCTTGTATGGATGGAAGAAGGGCATTACTCGCACTGGATCCGGGCTTCCAAGCCGGGATTAAGTGCGCGCTACTATCTGATAGAGGAAAGGTGTTGTCTTTCGACACTGTCAAGTTCATGGGCGCTGCCAAGGAGGGTGGGATGAAGAAGCTGGCGGCGCTGCTAGGGGAGGCGAAAAAGGCTTCTCGCAATGGCAAGGTGACAGTTGTCCTGGGGAATGGCCACGGCACGCGAGAAGCACGAGAGCTGCTGCAGGAGGTCGCAGAAGAGGGGGGATTCGAAACTGAAGTGCATTTGGCATCGGAGGCAGGGGCTAGCGTTTGGTCTGTCACAGAGATGGCTAGTGAAGAGTTCCCAGATGAGGCGCCTGCTGCAATAGCGTCAGCATCGATTGGACGACGGTGAGTGATAGACGATGTACAAGCGCAGCTACGTCCATGGATGTACAAAAACCGTCTCATATCTTTGTCACCTGTGCCATAGGTATCTCAACCCGTTGAATGAGTTGGTGAAGATTCCACCAAAGAGCCTTGGTCTCGGCATGTATCAACACGATTTGACAGAAAAAATACTCGAGGAAAAGCTCAACCTCACATCAATTGATGCCGTTGCTGAAGTCGGTGTCGACGCAAACTCCTGCTCGGCGGCAATCCTATCAAAAGTCCCGTCTTTGACAGCCAAGCTGTGTGGTAAGATAATAAAGGCAAGACCCCTGAAATCGCGAAATGACTTACTGAAAATTTCCGGCCTCGGCCCAAAGACATTCGAGAATTGCGCTGCATTCGTCCGTGTGTCTGGTGGTAATGAACCCCTGGACGGCACGATGGTGCATCCGGAATCGTACGATCTTGCGCGGTGGCTATTGAAAGAGCTTCGTTGGGATCTATCTGATGCGACGACGGCAAAGGGTACCTCCGTTGAAAAGCAAGAAGAGGAGTGGCTGGCGATCGCTAAAAAGGCATCTGGAAAGCATGGAGTCTCAGAGGAGAGGGCAATGACGGTTATCAATCATTTATTTTACACCATGACAAGCCCAGATCCTCGATTACGACAAGAAGCGAGCCAGGAAGCCAGGCCGACTGCAGGATCAATTGAGGGCTGCTCACCCCTACCGCCCAGTATATCGTCACTAGATAAGTTGCAACAGCAAGAGTTACCTTTGAGGAATATTGTTGCGACGGTAAGAAACGTGGTGGACTTTGGAGCATTCGTCGATTTTGGGTTGGAAAACGACGGTTTGCTTCATAGGACTAAAACAGGAGGGGCACCGATTGTCTCGTTGCTGGTGGGACAAGATATTGGGATTGATATATTGGGCATCTCCAACCAGAAAAAGGTATCAGTAGGCCTCGCTGGACTTGGCCTCCCGACAGTGAGTCTAGACTCAAAGCACCAGCTTAAATCTGGGCCAAAGAAGAATCCACCAAAAAAGAGGCAGCGCAGGTCGAAATAGCTGGACCATAGAATCAAGAAATCATTGCAAAAAGGCTCCGAGATTTGTACCATATCAATTGAATGGGCCGTTTCATTTTACATAGTCATGCGCCGTCTGTCTCTCCAGAGCGGTTCACCATGAACCGCGCCAGCTCGCTGAGCCAGTGACTATGAGGACAGAGCCGAGGAGGCGATTGGCAGCAAACGCCCTGAGGTAGGAGGTGACATGCGCCATCTTTTCCTGCCCCATCTCGTCCCCGACTGCACATGCTAATGTTGGTGAGACGGAACTACTGAGCGCATCGCATCATGCACAGCGGCTGTAAATCCCCAAGACCACTAATTGCGGTACCATGTGATCGAGGCTATGGCACGTTACCCTACCTATCAGGCGGTTCAAAGACCATCCAAAAACGCTCTCAGCCTTGATTCCAGCACTCCTAGGATGCGCAACAGGAGGGACAAAACCCGCAGCGGTAGCTTCAGCATTTCGACGATCATCCGTTTCATCATGATAGAAAGGATACCTTGCTTTTTACTTTCCAAGAGGGAAGATTCTCCCGACCCTTTAGCTGCTTCTGTTGTTGCTGTTGCTAATGACGAAGACGGTTTAGTTCTGTTCTTACTAGCCTTGGCCCTTTCGGCCCTTTTGGCAGTCTTGCTGGTCTTCGCTTTCGTTCGATTCCTTGGTTCAACGAGATCGCTGGCGTTTGATATTTTCTCCTTCTCTCTGGGCTTGGAAGACTTGGTAGCCTTTTTGGGAGGACCCATCTGTTCCACCGACAGTTCCACCAGACCGCTCTTGACCTGATCAAGTTGCTGCTCATGGGTTTGCATTTCATCGCTCTGACCTTTGGAATGAGAATTTGTTCCAATGCTCTGGCCAGCAGAACAATCAATGTTCTCGTCTTCAGACACCATTTTATTGGCATCACCATCGACTGATGTGGTCTCCTCTGCAACTCGGCGCAACGGGAAGATCCCCTCTGCGACCATCTTGGCATGATCCGCAATGCCGCTGTACGCCCACGTCCTGCTCTCCTGCGCCCTCGCCCTCCTCGTTTCGTCACTCGCCTCCACCCCCCCGATCTCGTTCGCGGTCGTCAGCATGTGCAGCCTCAGCGCGTCCACGAGGCTCAACACCGTCCACCGCGGCGTCCAAGTCTCGGGATGGTAGCTGCTCGCCGAGAGGCAGATGTCGTGTCCGCACAGGAACCGTCCCGAGGGGGTGAGCACCTGGACGCGGGGAGGGGAGCCGGGGTAGTCTCGCGGAAGCAGGACTCTCCCGTGGTACACGCCGTCCTCGTAGACGGAGTTGGAGGGCCCGGAGACGCTGAAGTGCCATCGGAGGAGGTTTTTGCCGAAGGGACCCACGCGGACGTAATCGTTGCTACTATTGTCGCACATCGACGAGTCCTTGTTGATGGTCCGCATGTTCACCCAGTCATAGGCGATGCCCATCTTGACCGCATCCTTCCACTCGCGCTTTATGCGGCGGAGGCACTCTCCACCTTTTCCGCCGCTCGTGGATGCCTTCTTTTGTTTATCCTGGGCCAACGACTTCTTCTTCTTTTGCTTGTCTTTACTGGTGATGCGCACGCTCTGCACCTTCCTTTGCGTTGTTATCTGGACATTGACCGGCTGAGTGTTGTCCCCTCCACTAATTTGAATGTTCTCTTGTTGCCTGGATGAGCGCATTGAAGTCCTCATGACGAGGTCGCCCCCCTCGCCAGCTTCAGATGCAGACTGCTGCAATGTTTCTTCCACGCCATCGATCCTCTCTTCCTCTTCGTGCTTGGTGTATTCATATGTTGTTGGCGGTTCATTCGGATTCGAGTCGTCGTGAATCGTTATCGACTCCGACGTCTCGTTTCTTACCACGGATATGGGGGCTTGCTCACTCTCTTGGGCTATGGAAAGAGTTTCCTCATTCCCACCAACTTCTTCGTATATATCCTCCGACCGCCTGATTTCTGTACCTCCATTTGACTCAAGGTATTCTGATGATGACAAACTAGTCGATGCGTCCATAGAGCCATCTTCAGAAACGTCATCATCCATCGGAAGCAGGACTTCCTCAGCAACAACCTTGACCGCACCATTCGTGGCGGTTCTCTGCCTCTTCTTCCTCCTGCGCTTCTTATTCGCCCTACTTTCATCAGGCCCATTAGAAGATACAATCGTGGGGGTTCTTCCAGAAGAATCTTCGCTGTCCCCATCACCAATGGATTGTGCTCCCACCTCATCGGTTTCGCTGCCAGATGGATCTCGATCGTCTAACAACTCGCCTGATGTCTCCATGGCATGGCCACTATCATCTATTGGAAGCAACACATCGACGTCACCGTCCACCCCAGTCACTGCTACCTTTCTACGCCTCTTTTTCTTCTTGCGGCCGCTCGGACACGCAACTGTCGGGGGATCGCGAGTAGCCGTTGTCGCGTCATCGACGTCCTCGATGTCGTCCGAGGATGATGTGACCGCGAGATCGGAGGTGTCGCGGGCGTGGCGGGGCCCGATCGACGACACATCTTCCCCGGATAATAGATCTAACGTCGACGCATCGAAGGCGCCCTCCTCCGCCGCACGACGCCGTCGCCTCCTCTTCTTTTTCTTTCTTCGGCCGTCGCCGCCGCCGCCGCCGCTTCCGGCCTCGTCGTCCAGTCCGTCCGTCACGCGTGATGGCAGCGCCGACGAGGAGGAAGCAGCGGGTGCGCCGGCGACGGTCGCAGCCGACGAAGCCGCAGACGCCGACGATGACGCGAAGATGAGCGAGGATGCGATGAGGGAGAGGCCGAACGCTCCCGTCGTCGTCGCCCTCCTCATGATGGGTACGAGCCTGGATCGCCGTGGGCCGTGGAATTATGAGTGGAGCGAGACGAGAGACGAATGAAGGCAGAATCGTGTGGTGCGTGTGGGTGCGTGCATGATGCACGAGTTGCAATCCTCACAATAAAACTGATTCCCACGCATAAATCAAGATATCCAGACCATGATCAATCAGGGGGCAAAGTATCGGGCTCTGCGCATCGAAATTTTTAAGCAACATGAGACGCATTGTAAAAACAGGGGGGAGCCTTACTTTCAGTAATTGCCCCCCTGAATCTTTGACGAGCCCCTTTCGGCACTTTTCGCGACCAACGACGACGAAGATGACCATGCATGCCCATGACTTCATTCGGGTGCAACATAAAAGCGTTCCGTCGTCGTCGTCACCCCGAGTGACCCCGACGTCGCCCCCGTAGTTAACCTCCTCCCTTCGTCACCGCGTCCGTCGAGAGCCAGTCAACTGCGCCGCCACTCCGATCGTTCCCCCAACCCGCAACAATGCTGTCGAAGCCGGGAGAGGCGCGGAAGGCCTCCGGGACGCCGTCGTCCCGGACCCGGTCGCGCAAGGTCGTCGAGGAGAACGCCGACGACGTCGTCCGCCGGTTGCAGCGTTTGCCTCCCAACAAGGCCTGCGCCGACTGTTCCTCCAAGGTGAGTGTCTCCAAATATCGTCGTCTTTTGTTTCATTTTGAAGATCCCCCGTCTAAACGAATCCAATGCATATCCGAAACGTCCACTTACTACTCGGCCAATTGCAGCAAACGCAATGCGTGAACATGACCCATGGGACCTTCGTCTGCATGCCCTGCTCCGGCGTCCATCGCGAATTCAACCACAAGATCAAGGGCATAGGACACTCCTCCTTCGCCCCCGCAGAGGTGGCCATGCTCCGCCAATCCTCCTCGGGCAACGAGGCCGTGAACGCCCGGTACCTGGCCAAGTATTCCAGCATGGACAGGATGAGGGCCCCGAAGAATAATACCGACCTGACGCACCTGCGGGAGTGGATCAGGAGGAAGTACATCGACAAGAGCTGGTGCGAGGCGGGGATGGCAGATCCCGCGCCCCCTCCCAGGCCGACGAAGTCTTCTTCTTCCAAGGCATCGAAGGCACGGGCCAAGGGAGAGGCCGCCGCCTCGGGCAGGAGGAAGATCATGCCCAAGGTCAACGAGGCCGCCAAGCCCCAACAGCCCCCCGCCCCGGCTCCCGCGCCCGTCCACGATCCCTTCGGATTCGATACCCTCGCTCCCACCCCCGCTCCCGCAGGTGCTGCTGCTGCTGCACCCGCGGCCGATTCGTCCTGGGATGCGTTCGGGGGATCCTCCCACGGCGACAACTCCTTCCCCTCGGCGGCTCCCCCTCCGGCCGCCCCTCCCGCGGCCCCGGCCTCGGCGTTTCAGGCGGACTTTGGTAATTTTGGTCAGCAGCAACAGCAGCAGCAGCAACAGCCCACGATGGCGGCGCTGCCCCCCGTTCCGGCACCTCAACCGGCTCCTCAGCAGCCTGCATTTGAGGCCAATTTCGGTCAGGCCCCGGGACAGCAGCAGCAGATGACGCAGCAGCAACAGCAGATGCAGCAACAGGGTGGATTCGGCGACTTTTCTTCCATGCAGCAACCTCAGCAGCAGCAACAACAGCCTCAGATGCAGCAAGCACAGATGCAGATGCAAAACAATCAGCAGGGCGGATTCGCTGACTTCTCGAATGCTCAGCAGACCCAGATGCAGCATCAGCAGCAGCAGCAGCAGCAAGCCCAGATGCAACAGCCTCAGATGCAAATGCAAAACAATCAGCAGGGAGGATTTGCCAACTTTTCGAATGCGCAGCAGCCCCAGATGCAACAGCAGCAGCATCATCATCAGCAGCAACAACAACAACAACAACAAGCTCAGATGCAGCAGCCTCAGATGCAACCTAATCAACAACAGGGAGGATTTACCAACTTTTCGAATGCGCAGCAACCCCAGATGCAACAGCAGCAGCAGCCGCAGATGACAATGCAGTCACAACCTGGTCAGGCCGGCATGCTGATGCAAGGAAACATGGGAATGGGAAGTAGTCAGCAACCGGGCCAGGGGGGAGGTATGGGCTTCAGACAGTTTCCGCAGCAGCCAGGACAGGGGCAGCAACAGCAGGGAAATGCATCGGGTGGTCAGTCAGGTGGCTTTGGTGACTTTTCGTCCATGCAGCCTCAGCAGCAGCAGCAGATTCAGGCCCTGCAGCAGCCATCCCAGATGCAGCAACAGGGCATGGCGCAACAATCCGTGCAACCGTCCAACAACATGCAGATGCAGTCTGGAGCTGGGATGATGAGTCAGCAAGAAAGTGCCGGCAGTGAGCAACCTCAGGGAGTCGCCCTAAATGAACCCCCAAAAGATATGGCGGCAGGACCTACTGAGGCGTCACAGCCGACTCCCTCCCAACAAACTCCAGACAGCAATGAGCAACCTGGTGCGGCGACAGCATCACCCTCCATGAACCCCAATGCATTTTCATCCTTGAGTGATGAAAAAAAGAGTGCATTCGACGCCTTTGACAGCCTGTCCCTTGAACCGACCCCTGCAACATACATGCAAGGTAACTCTGCGGGTGGTAGCCAAGCTGCTCTCCCATCTTCTTCCACGGAGAAGAAACCTCTCTCTTTCACTAAGTTCCAAGAGGGGCAGAAGGTCATGTACACCAATGGAGGGGGCTCGTCATTGGCGATGATCACGAAGGTCCATTATGACGACGAGCTGCAACCGTACTACACCATCAGTTTGAATGGGAGAGAGAAGCAGACCGATAACGCTCATTTGTCCCTCCCGGATGAATCCAGCACTCAGGATACATCGGCGGCGTTGCAGCAAACGGTGACAATGTTGGAAAAGCTCAGCCCGCAGCAATTGGCGCAGGTACAACAGTTCATTGCTAATATGGCGTCACAGGGCGGTAACCAAGCTGCCCCAGCTCCAGAACACATGCAAATGAATGCTGCTCCCAGTCCGCAGCAGAAACAGCTCAGTTTTGGGAAAATGGAGTCAGTGTCATCCCTCGGGAGCAACATTCCTGCGACTCCGATGGGCGGCGCTCCCGTGGGGTCATCACCTGCACAACTTTCCATGCAGCAGCAGCCTAATCCTGGTATGGCACAGCAGGGAATGACCATGGGAGGTATGAATGGTGTTCCTGCTCCCTCACCATCGGGTGGAATGGCGACCAGTCAAATGTCTCCTGCGCAATTCTCCATGCAGCAGCCCAACAGTGGAATGCAAGCACAGACAAACATGGGTATGGGCATGAATGTGCCGCCCCCAAACCCGCCTTCCGGAATGCCGCCACCAGTGCAAATGTCGATGCAACAGCCGCAGCAGCAGCCTAGCCAGGGGATGTCGCAGCAATCGATGGGTATGGGCATGAATGGTCCTCCTTCCATGGCGCCCCCTCCGCCTCCCTCTGGCATGCCACCCCCACCGCCTGCCCCGGCGGCAGTACCCCAGGTTTCCATGAACGGTTTCGGCCAACAGCAGCCTGTGGGCACGGGTATGAATGCACCTGCTGCCGCACCGCCATCTGTAGCAGCTCCGCCGGCGGCTCCTGCACTCCCACCTGTTGAAAAGGAGGGCAATCCTTTTGATTTCTATTGAAATGACATGCAAGCATGAAGTTTTGAGCACGCTTGAGACACTTATTCCATGTAACATGAACGTTTCTCTAAGTGTGTAGAACATTCAGTTATTTGTTACGACATTGAACAATTGTCTGCGACACATCCACCTTCCACAGGATATTCCGTCACCACCATGGCATGCCATTCCACTAAAGGGATTCGACCACATGCCTCCATGAAGTGGCAGGTGATCAGTGCACTCGAATATTATTTAGTATCGTTGGTATCGTAGGGTTTGTCAGTCACGGTACCAAAACTCTGGAGATAGATACTCATCCAACTGCTCATACTTTCTGTCCACGAGCTTATCCAAACACAAACTTACTCTCCACGAATCTATGGTCCACGAGCTTATCGAAGTTATTTGTCTGGCACAGCGGTCATCGTCGAAGCCATGTTTGTTTTTCAGCCATGAGTGGTAATCATTCAATGCTATCAACGCTTTTTCGAATCCTTTGATTGACTCCAGCGCGTCGTGGTGGGAACTACTCCCAAGATATCTTTTCCAATACCACTCTGCCAGCGACTCCACAGTTCGTCTCCCATAGCGGTCTACCATGGCCACTGTGGAAGGTTCAACAGCCAGTAGAAGGTTTCTATCCATGATGAAGAGAAGGGCCTGATTATCATCTTCCAAAAGAGAGAAGAATCTCTCTGTCAATCTATTCTTCGAGGCTGCATAGCTGGAGCCTAGATCGTGCTGCATAGTCTTTCCCACCTCGAACAACGACTGGTAATTAGGCAGCTTCTCATGGAGATACACTCGCAACCTCGATTCCAAGGGGTCTTCCTCAGACAGAAAGTCCAAGTCCAGAGTCTTTTTGTCGACAATCATTCCCAATTTGCTGTTAATCGCATCTGCGACTTCCTTCATGGTATTCTTCTTCATCTTGCTCGGCGTGGCGATATACTCCCTCAACAGATTATGGATGAAAGGCGTTTCCATGACATATGGACACTTCTCACTGTTATTTCTGCGAAAGAGACCATTCTCTGTTCGCCGCATAGCGAAATCGCGAAAGTTTTGGTCAATAAGTGAGGTCAAGTTGTTCAGCATCTTGTTCACCTTGGCTATCTTGTTCTCTTTTGCTTTATTCCTCTTGGCTTGCTTGATTGCATCCCACTTCTCCTCAATCGCCTTCGCTACCCGTTTCATTTCGACGAATGCCTCATTGAACTCGTCGTACATCTCTTTAGGTGGGGCAATTATGTTCTCTGTGAGGTACGTGTCAATGTCGCTATCCCCCACCTCATCCCTGCTCTGTAGGTGATTCGCCACGTCTTCAACGCCTCCCCATGTTACTAATGGCCCAATCTTTTCACCCACTGCGTCGACTTTGCAACTGTGCCACAGATAAATATTCTTCCCATAGTCATTCACCGCGACGCGTGGGTGTTGAAATATGGCATCATATGTGTCTTGATGTTTGCCATATCTTACCCACGTCTTCTTCCAGGCGCTCGTCAGTCTCCCGTTCGTGAGACAATCCCAGCAGGCGAAGACGCCCACTCCCGGCCTAACATGATTGACCCTGTCCGCAAAGCAAAATTCGCAGCACTTGCCGTTCGCGAGGCGCAGCAGCCGTAGGGGCGAGGGCACGTGTATCGAGTGCGTCGACGTGAGCTCGTGCAGTAGCTCGAATGTCTTCTTCGCGTGACCACCGTGCACAAGAGCCGATCGCACGACGGTGCCAGTGGAGAGCATTGATCTCAAGGTTTTGCAGGTGCTCGTAACGTTGAGAAGATCCCGAGGATGGAGGAATTCCATTACATCGTGGAGGGCGTCGAAGTGCAAAAGCGCTGAACTGTCGTCGCCGTCTGATCCCACGGAGGCGACGGCTTGGCTGCATCGGTTGACGGCACTGCCGTCATCGCCATCGCCGCCGACGAGGCGGAATCTCTTCGCCGGTGGCGTCAGGTCTACGGGGTCTTCGCGGTCCTTGCGGTCCATCTTGCAGCAGAGTGCAGAATTAATTATGGGTATCTTGCATGCAGCTTGCTTTCGTCTTTCAGTCTTTCGTTACTTGCTGCAGTGAAGTTACAGTTGATTCTTGGGCAATCTACTCGAAGTGCTCGAAGCAAGCTTTTGACACGGCGCTCGATGACTTGCACCTGTGATAGTTCTTGGGCAATATGCAGTGGATGGAATGAATGAAGTAGGTACGATACCATACCTATGTTCATGTAGGTATGTACGATGCCAAGAGAGGATATCTGGGAGTCCACCTCAAAAGGGACTAGTGAGAGGCAAACGGTTCATTTTTCACGTCGTCGTCGTGCGTAGTCAACCATGGCAGCCTCCACCGCCAAGACGGCCAAGGCGGCACCCACCTCTTCTGGTGGCTCCGCCTCCGCCAGCAGCACCAGCGCATCCAAGGGATCAACCAAGTCCACCGCCTCCAACAAGGCCCGACAGGCGCGCCTCGAGGCCGCGCTACGACGGACCTCCGACGAGGACGTCCGTCGAATGCGCTTCCTGGCATTATTGTGCGGGAGGGGGGCGTTCGTTCCAAAGAAGCCGCCGGCCTTTGGAAATGTCGGCAATGCGGGGGGTACGGGTGTTGTTGGTGGCGTCGCTAGCGGTACGGGCGGTGTGGCGGCAACTCTCAACAAGGACGGTGCCGTTGTGGTCGACTCCAAGACTATGCTTGGGAAGGGAGGCCGCCCCCCTCCCACCAAGGCTAAAGACGACGCCACAAAGGCCGTCGCAAATGGTGTTGGCGGCGAAGACAAATCAGAGGACCTCGTCCAACAGAAACGGCAGGGTCCCCTCCCCCCCAACCATCGTCCCACCGTCCCAGTAGCCCTATCCCGCCGCATGCTTCACAAATCCGGCGTGGGATACTTGGACCCATCCCTTCCCTCCATCCTTAGCGGGATGTCCGATCGCTTCCTCTCCACCGTATTGGTACAAGCCGCAGCTTGCCGTGATCGTAGGATAGAGGGAAGGAGGATGATGCTCAAGGAGAGGCGGATGAGGGAGAGGCACAGGAGGAGGGTGATGAGGGAAAGGAAGGATAGGGAGAGAAGTTATGGGGAGGAATTAAGCAAAAAGAGGAAAAGGGCGGAGGAGGCCGTCGAGGAGGGAAAGGGCGTGGTTCCCCCCGCCATGCCCAAGAAGGGGGGTAGCAAATCCAAGTCTGGGAGTGGCGCTGGGGCGGCGGGAAAGGGCGGCAGTCCGAATGGCAGTCCAAAGACAGGAGCAGGGAGTCCCAAGGCTGGGACTGAGTTTCGACCGGACGATGGGGCGGTGAATGCCGAGAGGGAATACAGGAAGCAGGCTGAGGATATTGATGCGGAGGAGGATTATTACGATAAGCACTACAGCAGCAAGGAAGGTGGGGACGAAGATGGTGAAGAGAATGCAGACAACGAGGGCGGCGATGAAGATGAGTCAGAATCTGACGAGTCCGATTCAGATGATGATGAACTGCCAGACGATGACCCATCGCAATATGATCTCAAATTGCGAGACTTGGTGCGTCCTCTGGCTGCCTGGGGGTTCGACCTCACGGGCAAACTGGGCTTTGATGTAGCTGAAGAAGAAGATGATGAAAGTGAAGCCGAGGCTGAGAGCGATGCTGAGGAGGCTGACGGGGGAGATGATGCAGCTGCCTCCGATGATGAAGAAGATGAAGGCGACGAGGCTAATGCAGAGGACGGAGAATCAGACGATGAGGGAGGGGCAGCGACCTCGGACGACGAGGGGGCGGCCACAGGTGACGACAAGAGTACGACAAAAAAGAAGGCTCCGTCTCCAGTGAAAAAGACGAAGAAGAAGAGCGCCGCCTCCAGTACCGCCGGGAGCACCTCGGACGCCACCGGTGGGACCAGCGGGGCAGCAGGGGGGACAAAGAAGGCGGGTGCGACCACGACCAAGAAGAAAACGGTCAAGCGCAAGCGGGAAGAGAAGGACGACGACAAATCGGCCGCGGGGGAGAAGCCCAAGGCCAAGAAGGCGGCGGCGGGCCGTGCAAGTGCGGCCGCGGGCGCGGCTGCGGTGAAAGTCGAGGAGGGGGCCAAGAAGGCAGATGCACCGGCAGCGGCATCAACCACGGCAGGTGGTCCAAAGGGGGGAGCTACCATCAAGAAGGAATGAAAGGATCTCATCTTCAGTTAGTGATGACAGTCATTCGTAACAGCAAGAATGTAGATTACGTACAAATAGGGAGTATGGAAATTCTTCTCTATGTACGATACCATCTCTATCCAGTCAATCTAGCTCGTCTTCACAACTTTCAGGAATCAGGTTGACATTGTTGGATGCAGATACTTCCCTTTCGATTGCATGGGCACCAAGAAATCTAAATGCATTCAGGAACAATACACTATGGCATGATAGAACAATGATGCTTCACAATGTGAATATGATGAACATAACACTATCTGAGCCATACTAGTCCAGATTGTATGTTGCATCTCACACTGTGATTCACCATCCTGTGAATGTAAAAATGTGGTACATTTATATTTATATTCCTCCATTTGTCAATGTCAATGTTCATGGTTGCATAAACTCTTTTGTCTATCATATGACATTGGTATGCTAACTGGGGGATGTCATGCACAACATGGAGAAAGGGTATAAATAGGTGTACACTGTCCGTCGGTGCTGTTGGTATGCACGGACGCAGAGGGGAAAGTGAAAGCACACTTACTCTTACTCCAATATGTCCGCATCATAGTCAATAGGAAACCAAGCTTGCTTGCAAGGTTTGAGCTTTTGAGCCTCATACAGCCAGAAGTTTTGCCGCCTTCTCACAAGTTTTGTTTCCACCAGATATCACTGTCTTATCGCAAACCAACTCGTATTTAGACAGCAAGCTAGCAGTTGCCGTGTCTAGTAGAGATGTAGAACATCAGGTTAGAAAATATCGTAACTGGGATTCTGAGATTGAAATGTCAAAACCAAAGCTCACCTGGTGATGGTCGACCTTGAACTTTAGTCAGGTTGTCCTGCTAAAGCAAAAACTATAATCGATCTCTGGAGTTCTAGCTCTAATGTGCGCATTCCATATTCATATTCTATTACACATCACTAGCCAAGGGCAGGGTCAAGGTGGGCATCTAACGCTAACATTAACATTATCCCAAGTTTTGGGCAAAGGTCTGAATAATGGAGAACAACATACAAC
>JALLBE010000405.1:0-19927 GCA_036939795.1 Thalassiosira mediterranea
ATTTGAAAAAAAACGATTTTTGGCCGAGTTATGGCTATTTTGCAGTGACCACCAAGTAGCATTTTAGGCCGATTTTTAATCCAATATAAACGCGTTTGTAAGTCAAGGTCGAGTTTTGACGTTTTCTGGCAAAATTCCAGTAAAGAGATACACGGATGTACACACGACATGATTTTATTTTCATGGAACTAATCAATCGCGACCAGACGGTCAGACCAACGTTTGGGAATTGCGCCAAAAATTGCAGAAATGCCCACTCTTTGTTCAAAGCGCAAATAGTCCAACTTCATTTCGGATTTCGGATTTCGGATTTCGGACGTCACGCCGTAGCCGCGCCGTCACCCCGTCCTCGTCCGCCATGAAAGGAGCGACGATCCCCCCCGCCCCGCCGGCGGCCGCCGCCATCGAGCCGTCCGACCCCCTGCTCGATCGCAGCGGACCGAGCAGCGGCAGACCCGACGACGCGGAGGGCGACGAGGCCCTCCTCGCGTTCGACGCCGACAACGACGACGACGACGAGGCCGACGACCACCCGGCGTGGAAGAAGCTCGGGATGACCAAAATATTCGGCAAGAAGAAGACGGTGCGAAGGAAGAAGTTCGCGGGGGGAAGACCGTCGGCGGGGGGGGGAGGGGGACCGGACGAGATGGACAGCTCGGTGACCACGCGGGAGGGGGGCGTCGACGGAGGGGGAGGGGGCGGGCGGGATAGGGGGAGGCCGAGGCCTCCCAGGCATCGGGCCAAGGTGGCTACTTATCATCCGGCGAATAAGAACGTCGATAATTCCGAGTCCGATTCCCAGTGAGTGCGAAGGCGAGCTGGCGGCGCAATTAATTGTTGCTCGCGAATCGTGATGGTCGCACTGGCTCATTTTTCTAAAACCGTTCCATCCCCATCAAACGGACAAACTCTTCCACCGTTCCGGCTCGTCATCTCTCGCGCATGCAGCACCGACAGGGGTCTGGAACCGATGGACGCCGAGATGGAGGCGGCGTTGCCCCCTCGCATGCGACGCAACAACAACAACGGCGGCGGCGGCGGCGGCGGCAACAACAACAATCGGCAGCAGCGCCTCGACCCTCCCACGGCCAGCATGATTGCGGCCCATCCCGGCGACCGCGGAAACAGGCGCTCCCGGGGCGACCGTAGCGGGAGGAATAAGAACAAGCAGCAGTCGTCGCCCTATGCGCGGAAGGACAGCGTGGACGGGTACGAAAATTCCGGACCGTCCGACTTCATGTTCACCGAGGACGACAGGTCGGACTATTACTTCGTCACCGAGGACGACAGGGATGCCGACGACGACGCGGGGGATGACGAGGGGGAGGATTTGGAGCAGTTCTTCGCCACGAAGCTTTCGCTGGGGCCGTCGACGGACGTGGGCGGGGGCGAGAGGAGCGAGAGTCCTCCCCCCGGGAGGGATATTGCTTGCAAGGTCGCCGATGGTGGGGCGGCCGCGACGCAGCAGCAACAACAACAAAGGCAGGAGGCTTCCCTCACCTCGCCGCAGGCGAAGAAGAAGACGGCCAGGGGGTGGAGGAGGCGGACGCCCAGCAAGTCCAAAAGGGGCAGCCCGTCTCCGCAGACGGTGTCGGAAAGGGACCGGCAACAATCTCTTGAGAAAGGGGAAGTCGCTTGCGGAGATAATGGCCATCACGGGGAGAAAGGTAGCAAAACTTTGGAACCAAATGGTGTGGGCAGTACAAAGTCAGAGGCAAAGACAGGATCTGGTGACGCCAACCCAGCGATGGAACCAAATGATCCCAAGGGCCTTCCTTCGCAGTCGGTCCAGGGAGTCGATCAGTCGTCGGAGACGTTGGACGAAGATGCTAGACACATCCCGCAGTCCGAGACCGCGGAGACTGCCGAGACCACCCCGAGCAAAAAGAAGGGCAGGCGCAGAGCACGGAAGCGCACCCCGAATAAGTCGCCCCAGCCGAAGGAAGAGGGCGCGGCGGTCTCTGTGCAGGGTGAGGTACATATCGATCACCTCGCTCCCTCTGTGACCGAAGATCATCAGGGACATCAGACGCCGATGAAGGGGCCGGAACAGATGCCGCAGGACAAAAAGCAGCCACAGAGTGGCAATATTCGCCAGCACGGGAGACATAAACTACAGAAGCAAAAGCAACCAATCAAAAATGTGGACGCGGTTGGGGATGAGGATGACTGCAAGGATCTAGACAACAATCAAAATGTCGAGCAGGGAGGTGAGTCTCCCAAGGAAGCAGGAGATCAGAAGCCAGATTCGTCTGATGAGAAGCCCCCACAAAATCAGACGCCGCAGGAGGACGAGGCAGCGGGGTCACAAACCAAGTCGAAGAAGAAGAGGCAAACGCCTCGCAAGCGCACACCAAAGAAAACCCATAAGTCTCCCCCACCCGAAAAAGATGCCCCGGTCTCCATGCAGGCGGAGGAGGAGCTCGATTGCCACACCCCCATGAAGGCCACCGCGCACCAGCAGCAGGCGGAGCGGACGCCGAAGAAGCCGGGTCGTTCCCGGCAACGGAAACAGGAGAAACGGGGGCAAAAACATCCCGTGATCGACGAGGACGTAGAAGTTCTCGATCCGCACGAGGACAAGGACGATTACCCCCTGTGCATGGTCTGCAGCGGCGATGAAGATTCCAACGTGGACCGGGCGAAGGAAGCGCGAGGGCAGAAGAAGCGCACGGTGGAGGAAGAATTGGCATTTCTGAAGCGCCTCTCGTCGACGAGATACCAAGTCCAACTGGGTGCGTCTCGATTAACAGCGTTCTTTGCTTCCTTTTGTTCTATGTCGTTGAGATGTTCTCTCTTCGCAATGTTTGATTCTTAATCCAAAACTTGCTTGCTTGTGATTGCACGGAATTGATAGGATTTGTGCCCAACATGAAGGTGCCAGCCGAAATCATTGTCAACAATGACCTTCAGACCTTGCTGGTTCAAGAGCTCCAGGACTCGTGCTGTGGTCTGAAATCGGGGAGTGCATTCATACCGGCACTTCGACAGGCTGCCAACGTTGCTGCCCTGCCGGGCATCGTCAAGGCTAGTCTTGCCATGCCTGATGTGCATTCTGGATATGGTAAGAAATTTGAGTTTGTTTTCTTTTCATGTTGAGATGAGCAAACCTCAACTCGCCATATACTGTCATTTCATGGGACAGGCTTTTGTATTGGCAATGTGGCTGCATTTGATATGGACGACGAAGCCGCAGTGATCAGTCCCGGGGGTGTGGGGTTTGACATAAACTGTGGCGTGCGGCTGATAAGAACAAATTTGACCGAGGCTGATATCAGTGAGGATGTGAGGGAGGAGCTGGCAGAGGCCATGTTTCGCAACATCCCAGTTGGTGTTGGGGCAGGTGGGGACATTCCATGCGACATGAAGGAATTGGACAAGCTCTTATCCGAAGGCATAAACTGGGCCATAGAAAAAGGATATGCGTGGAAGGAAGATATGGACCATTGCGAGGAGAATGGTAAGATGGAGACCGCAGATCCCAAATGCGTTTCGACCAGGGCAAAAAAGAGGGGCCTGAAGCAGCTAGGCACTCTGGGCGCAGGAAACCACTATGCTGAGATCCAGGTAGTTGACGAGATATACCACCCCGAAGCTGCAGCAACCATGGGCATCGGCAAGGTGGGGCAGGTTTGTGTCATGATCCACACTGGGTCAAGGGGCCTGGGCCATCAGGTTGCAACTGATGCCCTGACTGCAATGGAACGAGCGATGGCCCGGGACTCCATCGAACTGAATGACCGTCAACTCAGTTGCGCTCGGATCAGCAGCAAGGAGGGCCAGGAGTATCTAGGTAAGCGCTCTGCATTCCATGTATTCATTTGCTGTGGTATATCAGTCAACCTCAACCCACTCGTACAAAAATATTGCAGCTGGCATGTCTGCTGCCGCCAACTTCGCTTGGGTCAATCGCTCCTGCATCACCTATCTGACCCGGAAAGCCTTTTCTGAGGTGTTTGATCGCGAGCCCGACGATATGGACATGCATTTAATTTATGATGTTTGCCACAACATTGCCAAGGTTGAACAACATGTCGTTGATGGGTCCGAGAAAACATTGTTGGTCCACCGCAAGGGGAGTACCCGCGCATTTCCTCCCCAGCACCCAAATATTCCACAGGATTATCAGGCTATTGGTCAGCCTGTACTCATTGGAGGAACCATGGGAACATGCAGCTATGTCCGTAAGTTGTTGAGCATGAAAAGGATTTCAAGATGAACCACGTCGATTACTAATTGAATTCATCTCCTCTTGGGTTCATTCAGTGGTAGGAACCGAGAAGGGAATGTCAGAAACCTTCGGTTCGACATGTCATGGAGCGGGGAGGGCATTGAGCCGGAATCAAAGTCGGAAGAAACTGAACCACGACGAAGTTCTAGAAAACCTTCGCGAGAAGGGAATATCGATCCGAGTGGCAAGCCCAAAGCTGGTCACGGAAGAGGCGCCCGAGTCCTACAAGGATGTATGCGATGTCATAGAGACATGTCAGGACGCAGGGATCAGCAAGAAGGTGGTGAAGTTGAGGCCAATTGCTGTTATCAAGGGTTGATAGAAATAGTTAGGGTAGTGGCTATCTATTTTAGGCATATGTATTCTATTAGTAGCATGTCCAAAAGTGGCTGATGAAGTGATGAAGTAGTAATAGGAAGTTTGGTAGCGATGGATGAAAACACAACATAAATTTACCAAGTGATAGTTGGACGTGAGCAAGTGATCGTCTTGGTCAATAGTGAACTTAGTATAATTCGCACACCTACCTATGGCAAACAAAAAGGATCAGATAGCAATAAACCTGCTCCAAATTGAACTGACAAGATGCAACACGAGAAAAGGACCTCCATTTCACAAGTCCAAGTGAAGGCAACCAAACCAAAAAGAGGAAGTCACGCGAGCACAGCACAACACCCTTCTGACCATGCGAAGAAAGCTCCTGCTCTGAAATAAAACGTGAAAATGGCTGGACAGCATGACAAGCACAACAACAGACAAGACATAGAATCCACGGGGGTGGAAACGGACGAATGGAGGAGTGGGGGTAAATGGTGAGTTCCAACTACCACTGTGGGTGGTAAAAAAGCAAGACGAGGATATGGAAGGATATATTCCAAAATTTGCCCGCGCAGCGAAAGGCAATTATCATCCTTGTTCCTTCTGTGAGAAAGAAACCCAACTGATTATGCTCTTGCCCTGTCCGATTTCTAGAAAAACAACAGGCATCCATCACTGCTGCAGGACGTTAGAGACCCGGAAAAGTATTGATGCCAGTTTCTCGCTGGTACCAAAAAAGAAACATAATGCCAACAAGTAAGCACTGTGTAGGGGGGGGGGGCATTGTCATGGCACTAGTCCAGTCATCCCATCCATGGCGGCCACATGACATAGAGAAGGAGCTTCGGGTCCAGGGCCAGACCTTCGTCGCCTTCTACTACCAACACACCATCAGCAGTGACAAAACTGTGCAAAGATCTCACGTGCCAGCAGTGACTGGGCGGAGGAGGAGCTTCGGGCTTGTCAGACCGTCGTCGCCTCCTACCTACCACAGTTTGCCTCGAGCTGCACTCCCAACATCATGGGTGATCTGCAAGTAATTGCCAGAGAGGCACAACACAGCCACCTCCCTCTTTCAAGGCTGCCTGATTAAGCCACTGCCACCTACTTCGTCGATGGAGCCCCCCCCCAGACCTTCAGACCCCCGATACTCTTGTTTGTTTTTTAGACTAACATGCATTCCATTATTATGAAGAAGTACCCCGCCCGAACTAATCAAGTCTTGATCCCGTATGCCCATGAGTGCGCTTGACTCGCGTCATCATCTGCATAGCAGGGAAGAAACCTGGGGTTTTCTATCGCTCCAACTTGACTGATATGACAGAGCAGTGTCCCAGTTGATGCACTCGTTGATATGAAAGTTGATGAATTGGTGGGATGGTTGATTCAATGGTATCCTGACAGGCATCCCATTCCCTAATTTTTGTCGTTTCTCTGCCTTATTGTTTCAATGCTCCTGTAGAAGCGTCGCAGTCCCCATCATCTAGACATGGGTGTTTCATTTTTTCTATTTTTGGTCCCCTTGACCCTGATGTATTCTCTAGTTTCTTCAACATAGTTTTCTGATCAGATTATTTTCTGATGAGTGGCCTTCATTTTGAATGTTGTGACTTTGCTTGAATCGTGGCTTGACCGTGACAAGGCAAAGATTTAGCGTCTTCCTCCACGGCCACCCCTTCCTCCTCCACGTCCTCCACCCCTTCCGCCCTGCTGGGCATTCCTGTTGTTATTGTTCTGGTTTCTGTTGTTGTTATTATTGTTGTTGTTCTGGCTTCCCTTCTGGTTCTTGTTGGCATTGGCTGGCTCCTTCTTGGGAACGAACGAAATCTGCATCTGCATCCCCTTGGGGGGCTTGAAGCCGTGTTCCTTCATCGCCCTGGCGGCGGCCCCGATGGCCTGCTGGCTCGGCGCCTGGATGACCGCGGGGGCGTTGCCTTTGTTGGCATTGTTGGCGCCCTTGGCAGATTTGACGGCGGCCTTGACTCCGGCCATGCTGCTGGCCTTGGCGCGAACGGCCGCGGCGGAAGGCGCCGTGGCGCGACGCCCCCCGCCACCTCCTCCCCTACCGGCCTTGCCGGGTCCACGGTCGAGACCACGACCGACGTTGGTCTTCTTCTGCTGCTGCTGGCGCTTCACCTGCTTCTCGACCTCCATGGAGTTGGGCTGCTTGGATTGGGCGATGCCGCGACGGGCGTTGGCGGCGGCGGCGCGCTTGGCCTTGTTCTGGCCGGTGGCGCGGGCGGCGTTGACTCCGGCATTCTTGCGGGTGGTGCGTCGGGGCTGGTTCTTGTTGCGGTTCTTGATGATGTCGTCTGCGTTGAGGAAAAGAGGAGATGAGGAAAGTTAGTCCGGGCCCGGGCTGGTCAAATGCAGATGCAGAGAGATCCCATCTACATCCCATCTCCCATCATCTTCGACAACGAGAACTGGAACGTACCGAGCGCCATGTCCATGGAGGACTCGTTGGGAGTGGACGATGATCCGATGTTGAACGACATGGTTGACGAGGGTATTGAATCGGCCACGGGGGAGATACGAGGTCGGTTGGCAATGGGGAAATAAAAGTGACGCCGAGAAGCGCCGAGGCCGAGCGAGAAGAATGAAAATGAGGCATTGCCCACATTGCCCATTGCCATTGCAGCATGCAGCATCCTTGGCGGAGTTGGGTGGAGTTGTCAAAGATTCTCTGATGCGGCGCGCCGGCGGGAATGAAGAATGCACGAGCGTTGGGGTAGCACACTAGCATGATGTACCAGTTTGATGGAGTATTTGTATCGTAATATTTTTTTGAACGGAGAGAGGTGATGATGTGTTTGTATTTGCAAGCCGACATGATTGCACCAGCAGCAGCAAGCTTCCCCGAGCGACAAGCCTCCAAGTAGGTAACGTATCGTCCTTGCTCTCTCCTCGATCTGGTAGAGTAGCAATATCACTATTGAACCCGAATAACATCAATTGCTCCACTCTAAAGGTATGTATCTTTCAATATGTGGATCGAGCCGCTGCGTGTGAATTCTACCATAAGATCTCTTTTCATATTTTCTCCAGCCATGGTACACTGCTCACATGGCCACCTCGGTGTAGGGGGAGAATGTAATTGTCACCCCATCCTGTACATAATCCTGTAAATCCATACCTATGACTGTTATATCTAAGAAGTAATTTTCCCATCCATTTGCCAGCAGTCAGTCAGTGCATGCTCCTTAACAGGACAAACAAGTCAGACGGAGCAAAGAGCTACAGGGGGGACAACTAAACAAGAGAAAAGTTGAGAATGGATCAGGACGTTGTGTGAAAGACTTGCAGAACGAAGTGGTACAGAAATTAACCGCAGTTACTGCAACAGAATCTTAGACTGCAACATTAGTACCATGATCTCTTGTTATGCTTGCAAATGAATTAGAGAGAAGATATCATCAGATGAGTTCAGAACGAGTCAAACGTCGGCAAAGAAAGACGGT
Source organism: Thalassiosira mediterranea (assembly GCA_036939795.1). Taxonomy (NCBI): domain Eukaryota; phylum Bacillariophyta; class Thalassiosirophyceae; order Thalassiosirales; family Thalassiosiraceae; genus Thalassiosira; species Thalassiosira mediterranea. The sequence continues at coordinate 8,011 of JALLBE010000405.1, forward strand.
AGAAAGAAGAAAGGCTTCAACAGTGAGGCATCAAAAGTTTCTTCTTAAATACTTAGAGTGTGAATACACTACACACTAATCATCTTCTGTGAGCACGGCACTACCCTTACTGACAGTTACTAACGAACATTGAGGTTTTCGCCTGGTGAAGGAGTGAAAATATATTACGTCAGATGTGACTAGTTGGGAGGGTATTTGTGACAAGTCGCAGTAACGTACAGCAAATCAACACCAAGAAACATCTTTGGCGCCTTTCAACTCACATTCCACTTGAACGAGTCGTTGATTCAGACGGTCATTGTTATCCCTCAAGTCTTCATTCTCCATGAGCAAGGTTTCTAGTTTCTTACTGAGTTGCATGATCAACTTCGAATCATTGGCCTGAGTCTTGTCTTTTTCAGCACATTCTGCCATAGACTGATGAAGCTTTCCACGCTGAGTCAACAGTTCATCCTCTTTTTCTTTCAAATCAGCACTGCCCTGCAGCATGGTTAGCAACAAGCGGTCGTAACTCTCCCTTTCCCTGTTGATAAGGTCGTGGACTTCCTTCAGAGGAACCATAATGTCTCCACGCTTGCCTGCAAATGGGTTGGCCTGATTCTTGTGTGCAGAGCCAGGCATGCGCCGAGCCTGCTGAGCAGCTGCAGGTGTCTGTATCTGAGAAATGCTGACTCCTTCATGAACTTGTAAGTCTGCAAGGATTCCACGGAGTCCAACCATGAGATCATTGCGCGTCGAACGAGACTTCAATCGAAGAATAAACAATCTCGAGGATGCCATAGGGGTGGGTGTTGCTTTGATCGTGAGGAAGAGACTACTCTGCAGATTCTCAGATTTGACCTTCGAAGATTTTCCCTTCTTAGACGATGACGAGGGTAGCTGCGCATGATCAAAACCCACACAGCCTGCCTTTACTTCAAGGATATCATTCAATGGCAGAGGCTCATGTGCTGCAGCACTGCGCCGGCGTCCAAGAGCTTTACTCAAGTAGCCCCCAGTGGAGTTAAATGTGAGAACAGTTTGCACCAGCAGATCTCCACGACGATGAAGTTTCAGTGTCATCGAGCTCGACTTCACAGCGAACTCTTCTTCAGCAGGACCATCAACGCCAACTTCAGCTCTCTGCTCCAATAGCAAGTAGAAATAAGATCAAGTCAATGCAGACGAAAGAAAATCCTCAATTCTGCCGACAGTCCAGAAAGTGTTGCTTACCTTGTTCAATTGCCATAGAGTTATATCAACACCTTCTTCCAGAAGCGGATAGAACTTCTTGATCTTAGACTCAAACACTCGTACCTCATCCCTGCAATTCAAGTAGTAGGTCAGATTGGTTCCACAGCATAAGATGGCATGCCAGAGAAATCATTTCTACTCACCGTAGACCCTCTTCTCTCTGCCTCCTACTGCCAATTTCTCTCTTCCACCCAGCGGTGGCAACCTCTGGCGCCCCCTCCTCCTTCTCTTCCCCAACGAAACCTCTCTTGATCATAGGGAAATAGTCACTGACAGAACTCTTGAGTGTTTCCATCGTTGGTTGATCTTCCTTTACAGGTGGTCTCTGAGTTTGAGCACTGCCAGGAGATGATGTGCCACATGATACAATCAAAAGTCGCCAGAAAGAAGCTTAGATGATGCCAAGCAATGAAAATATGTATGAATGCATGTACACAATCTGTCTTCCGTCGGCTCCAAGTCAGCGGAATCAGAAAGTTGGTATGAATCGGTTTGGTTTGGTACAGTTGTTGGCTATGCCGACAACAATTCATCAAAACAAAGGGATACACCAGCAGCAGGTGATAATCTCATTGTTTCGAATGAGCTATCCAACGCCAACAACGCCATCCTGGCATGGTTGACACTGCTGTGTAAGCAGAGAACCAATGCAATTCCAAAGAATAATACAATGATTGCAAACGCTAGCAGGAATGCAAGGCTACAGAAAAATGTTATTGAGCAAGTCAGACATACACAGAAGGGGCAAATCGGTGTACATCATTCCATTCCTTTTGTGGTGGCTCTGCCAGCATGCCATTGGATCTGGGAAAAGATCTACTGCATCAATAGAGGAAGAAGATCTCCCCAAGAAACCAGCTTGGACAACTGGCAGCGCCCACACACAAAAGCAATAGAACGAAATAGCACTCCAATTCGCCAACCTCTCAAACAAGTAGACGTACCGCATTTGTGGTTCCACCTCCGGAACAGGTTCGTTGTTGTCTACTTCGCTTCCAGACATTTCGCTGACGTTGTCTGAGATCTCAGTAGAAGCCGTAACATCCACTACGCCCTTATCCGCAATTGCTGCGCGAAGATTCTTCACTTCAATCCTTGCCAGGCGGCTCATCCTCCTTTCCTCCTCGAGCTGTTCCTCCAGCCTAGCAACTTCGGCACGATGTTGGGCTAGGGCCTCAGGTGTGATTGTGTGACCAATGACAACAGCATCTACCACTTTTTCCGCTGGAGCGGCCTCAGGTGCAGGAGCAGTGCTGATGGTAGCACGAGACTTTCTATTTGTCTGCATAGGGCTAGGTGGTACCTGAGAAGCAAGTTTCTTCTGGTACTGGAGGTCCTCAGCGAGCCTCTGATTGCTTGTCTTTTGCACATTGATGTCGTTCTCCAGCTTCTTAACATTTTCTTTCTCAGCTGCCAACTGAGCCTCAAGCTCTGAAATGCGAGCTTCAAGTTTGTCAATCTCCTTCTGCTTTTCTGAAATTGCTGCCTCACTTTCAGCTTTGCCTGCATCACTGGCTGCCTGCGCTTGAAGCATTGCTTTGAGACTTGCCATCTCCATCTTAAGCTTCTCGTTCTGCTCTTTGACTTTGCCCATATCCTTCTGCTCCTTCTTGAGCGTGTCAAGAACATTCTTTGCCACTCCACGTCGAAGGCAGCACTGCAATGCAATGGTCGCCGATTTGAGCTTCCTGTATGCGCTACTCCGGACAGCCATGCGTTGAACAGATTGAATCTTAGTAGCTGCGTTGACCTTTCGCACAGTGCGACCACGATATTGAGCCTGTAGACGAACAGTGCCACGACGGCACTTGTTGTAGCTCCGTCTCTGGATCTGCATGCGAAAGTTGTTGGTGAGGAGCATGCCCGCCTGAGCCTCGCGGAGTCTCCACCAGCTGTTGTAGCACAGAGTGAGCGGTGAGGAAAGAGTCAGTAGAGGGAAAACAAACCTGATTTCCCCCAGGGATAAGATACAATACGCACCGAGCACGGCCCATGCAACCACGATACCACCTCTCCAGAGTGAGAGCCGCATCTCCACTGATGAGATATCTTCTCTCCTGCTGCATGCACCTAAGCCAGCTCTGGATAAGAGTAATTGACGCATTTTGGTGGAAAACACGGTGGCTCTCAAGCTTATCGTGAGGCCCCTTCCTCATGAAAACTTTCGACAGTCCTAGCTGTACATCCGTCTTGGGGAAAACCATTGGCTCCGGCTGCCTCTGTGCCATTCGGATCTTGTTCGCACGAGAAATAGTGCCATCCGCGTTAGCGTAGTTGACAGGCTTGGCACCTTCCTCGAGGAGGACGTCCAAAAACTTCACGCAGAGCTTCTGCGGCTCCTCGTCCTCCATACTCCAAGGAAGAACGTCATCCGAGACAGAAGGGAGGAGCATTCTGTAGCGTTTGAAGAAACCTGAATGGTCGAGACGGACAGGGTAACCCATTCGCGCAACGCGCACTGCCTCAAGCACACCCCCATACCTCAACTGTTCTGTCAGGCGCTTCCTCGTCATCAGCTTTGGCTTCGCAGCGTCATTAGGCTTCAAACACCGAATGTAATGCGGGTCCGTCTTCTCAACCATCTCAATGAGCGAGTTCAGCTGAGCCTTGAACTGCTGGCTCACCGTCTTCTGCTTCGCTGGTTTACCTGCCGCCGCACCAGCAGAATCCTCTGACTGCTCCTTCTGTACATTGTAGATCTCCTTAATAAGGTCTGACGAGTCCTGCTCAAATAGTGACTTGGCTGTAAGTGGGATCTCATCACGGTTCTTTTCGAGGAAATTCGTCTCAGCTGTGTATGCGACATTACCCGCGAAGTGACGAACGCAGAAAATACCCTTAGCCTGCTGCATCTTAGTGGCGCTGTACCGTGTGTTGTCGGAGACCAACTGGTTCTTGTTGGGAAGATAAGTCTCATTGAGGCGCTTGGCCCAGTTCCTGTCATTACCACGCTGCCCCAGCTTGCACTCATCATCGAGCAGAACCAAAATTCCCTTGGGCCGTGCCTGGATTGTGTCCAGACAGTCCTGGTTATCGGCGAACTCAATGAACGCTGCATTGATCTTCTCCCTCTCATACTCCTCCTGTTCAAGCTTGAAGATGAACTTATTGAACTGCTGCTGCAGCGCTTCGTTCGTAAAGTTGATACAAAGCTGTTCGAAGGAGTTTACTGCGAAACTCTCGAAACCGAAGATATCAAGCACACCAGCTGAGGACCTAATGTCCTTGTCGTTCTCCCACATAATACAGTCATTGACCTGATTCACCACCCAAAGGAACATAGCACCATAAATGGTCTTAGCCAGAGCATCACGCGCGTCAGCTGCCTTTTCAGGGGTGAGGTCAATCCGGATCTCATCACCTCGGGTTACCATGATGCGCACCGACAGCGCTGTCTTCAGCTTCTCCAAGTCCACACCAAGCAATTTGGCAGAATCAGCGACAGTTTTCTCGTCAGCAATCTGTGCAATCTCCTGTCCACCGTCACTCATCACGGACTCAAACTTGACCTGACCAAGGTGGAGGATTCCAGCAACAATGCTGAGGACATGGTCGATCTTCTCCTCGGCCCATCCCATGCTACGCATTGATTTCAGGGTATACTTCAGTCCCTCCTCGTCAGTGAACTCCCTAAGCTGTGGTGCGCCACCCTGTCCAGTGAGGTGGAAGTAGTTGGCAAGCTCCAGTCCTCCCGTGAGGCCATCGTGAAAACAGTATTTGTGGTGCTGGTCCTCCGTCGCGCCGCGCAGCAGCTGGTAGAAGATATGGTAGTTTCTCTCCCCCGATCCGTGGAACCCAATACGGACCTTCTCCAGCAGGTAGGTCTGAACCTTGGCACCCTGCAACACACCAGCGCGGTTGAATCCGAGCTCAATAAACTTTCCGAAACGACTGGAGTTGTCATTCCTGAGTGTCTTGGCGTTACCGAACGCCTCGAGGATGGGGTTGGACTGGAGCACACGCTCCATGATGCTCAGCTTTCCTCCACCGTCCTCTGGAGTCTCTGACATGGAGCTACCAAGCGTGGTGAGGTAGAGCATCACGATCTTGGTGGTCTCTGTCTTTCCTGCACCAGACTCTCCAGAGATGAGGATGGATTGCGATTTGCGCTCCTCTGCCATCATCTGTCGGTAGGAGCGATCGGCGATGGAGTACACATGGGGCCCAAGGGGCTTGGCGCTGGAGTCGCCAAGATTCTGGGATCGGAAAAGCCCCTCTTGCCGATAGGCCTCAAGGATTTCCTGTTCGAGAGGGCGGTCAATTACAGAGTGAACACAGATCAGCGAGGCGTTGAATAAGGCGTTGAATAATTGCGTCAGAGCGCGTCATCTGCTGGTTCAACAGATTTTTGCCCAACTAGCTGTTCCCACTGGTCTCTGCTCAAGCGGCCGCCACTCGAGGGTTCGTTCATTGCCAATCAGATGAATACCTCCCCCCTTCAGAAATCGATAGACGCAGCCAAGGACTCGTGACGCGAACGAAAACGGCCGACTAGCCCACACTCCGACTTGGTAAATGTGTTCACAGTGAAATTCACTCTGCCTAAACTGGCTCCGTCTGAGGGGACTCACCTTGGTATAAAGCGGCAGCCTCTGGAAAGGGTTCACCGCGATCAACACCGGCCCGGTCCACGTGTAAATCTCCCCCCTAAAATACCTCTCGCTCACCGCGTGAAGGATCGCGGGCTCGTGCAGATGCTGGAGGGAGATCATATCATTGTCGGCACCCTCCGCGATCTCCTCGTCGCTGAGCGGGGCATTGGCGAGCTCCACTCCCTCGTATTTGGCGCCCGTGTCCGCGCCGACGTTTTCGAGGAGGGGCCGCTCGAAGGACTTGCCGGCGTCGTCCCCGTCGACGTGCTTGAGGGTGAGGGCCGTGGCGGAGCGGTCGACGACCTCCGAGAGGACCCAGGGGTCCTCGTCGGATTCGGAGAAGCACCACACCCGCGTGCCGGCCTCCATGGTTGCGAGCTTGCTTTATTAATATGAGTCGAATCTCGCGAGTGAATTCTCCCCGCTTTACCACACGAGTCAAATCCCACGGCCGAAGAGAGTGAAAAACAATGACGTCCGCGCGCCGTCGGCTCGCACGCCCGCGCTGTGCCGCTGCTGATCGATGGGGGACGTCGCGAGGTCCAGCCTCCTCGAAGATCGAGTAAATGAACGCCTCGACCAATTGCCTCAACGCCGAAGTTGGGCCCACTGCGTGAAAATGATAAGAGTGAAAAAGTTGGGCGGAGAAGTGCTGTCAGAGGTGAGAGGTGAGAGGTGCAGCCTTGCTTTATTTTTTGGGCAAGACCATGATGTTGCCTTGTGATTGCCCGCGTGTCAACGAACGGCAGACTCGCGCCGTTTGAATCTGTTTGAAGCGACGAGTTTGGGGAAAAGAACGGACGGACGACGCGACGCGCGTTGGGCTTTTGGCTTTTGGGGCGCGCGGAGAGAAACTGGCGCGCGGAGAAGCGCGTTATTGTGACGTGTTCTTACAATCAAGGGATAATTAAACTAATATAAGAAATCGTATACATAATTATTAATCCAATACATAATGATTATTTCATTATTACCCTTTTACTAAAAGAGTTTTGTATCCAATTAGGTTGACTCTATTGAAAAGGAAATCCAAAAATTCGACACCTGCCTTTGGCAAAAAATGGCGCCATCAACCAAAACTGCCCAGATCTTTGGCAAATCCCAGGGCAAATCTTGGCAAATCTGCCAAAATATCAACTCACGCACCACATACACGCACGGGGTGTCAGCCGATGCGTGTGAGCCCGTGGAAAAATGGCATCTCTTCGTGTGATGGATTTTGCTTGAAGATCTCTCCGTCGGTCGCTGTCGGTCGGTCCGGCCGGCACACGCTACGCACAGACACAAATAAATGGCATGCCAGGGATGCCAGGCTCCCTATGTACAACATATATGGTATCGTACCCACGAGGCATGCCCATGATCAAAGCAAGGGGCATGACGGTGATTGAGGCGATTGAGGGGAAAGTGATATTGAAGTGTGAACGTGTACATATTGGGGAAACACAGACTTTGAAAACGCAGGTCAGTGGTTGTGTTGTAGGTTACTATCTGTTCGCAGGTATTGTAATGTCTGCTTGTGAAGAGAGCGAAGGAGGGTGCAGCTGTGGCAAACGGCATAATAGTGGAGGATGCATTTATTCTCAAGACATGGCTCTCTTTTGGGTATCAACATTGCCGTGATGCATCTACATACAGTTATGCCTTCTTCCTCTCGATCTTTTCGCAAGACTTCACCAGCCACTTCATTGCAGGGCTACCCTCCTCCAGCAACGGGGCAACTTTACCAAATACCTCCTCATGGTACGCGTCCAGCCAGTCAAGCTCGGCATCAGTCATGATGTCAATGTCGATCAGGTTCTTCTGGATGGGAATCATGGTCAGCTTTGCAAACTTGAGGAATTTCTTGCCACCCGCTGTCTTTTGCTTCTTTGCGGGAGGCTCGCCATCACTCTCAGCATCGACGTCCACAATCTCGAGAAGATTCTCGATACGCACGCCGAAGTTGCCATCGTCATAATATCCAGGCTCATTGCTGACAACCATGCCCTTCTTCAGCACTTCCTTGTTAGCCCAACGAGGGCTAATGCTATGCGGTCCTTCGTGGACATTGAGTGCGGCACCGACTCCATGACCAGTTCCGTGGCCATAGTCCCTGCCCACCTCCCACAGGGCCTTGCGAGCGAAGACATCGAGGACGAATCCTGGAGTATTTTCTGTGCATCAATCACACATCAAAAAAGTACAATTAGCAACACATGATTGGACCTAAAATGGCACTCTGAGTTGAATTGGTCTCACCTGGGTAGATCATAGTGTCCACACCAATGTTGCCCTTCAACACCCTGGTGTACATATCCACGAAGTCTTCCGTGGGATTTTCCCCGAAGTGCCAGGTTCTAGTAACATCAGTTGTGCCATATTCGTATTGCCCCCCAGAATCTATGAGTATGGGGTTGGTCTTGTCCAGATGTTTCAATAACTCAGTACCTTCTGTCGCTCGGTAGTGCACGATCGCGCCATTGGGTCCCACGCCTGCGATAGTTGGGAACGAGACCTCCTTGAACCCAGGCTGCTTCGCTCGGAATCCGGTGAGGACCTCGTCCACTTCCACCTCGCTCACGCTTCGTCCCTCCACCACGATGGCTTGCTCGAGCCACGCCATGAAGTGAGCCATTGCAGCCCCATCAACGATGTGGGCACGACGCATGCCCTCCATCTCGGCTTCGTTTTTGCACGCCTTCATCGGCGTGACTGGGTTCTGGGCGTCCACGAGGTTAGGCCTCGGGATGACGCGACTCAAGGCGAAGTTTGAGCGGGAGGTGTCGAGCCAAACTCTGTTTGAGCCATTGGAGGCGAGGTGGGCCTTGACGTCGTCGACAATGTTGTTGTAAGGCGCGACTGAGACGCCTGCCTCAGCCAAATGCGCTATCACCTCTTCGGACGCAACCTTCTCTCCGTCGCAGTACAGCGTGACTGTATCGTTGGAAATTGTCGCATATGCTATGCCCACGGGACATGTCTCAACGTCGCCCATACACCGGACGTTGAACAGGTAGGCGATATCATCAAGGGCACTGAAAATGGTGAGGGAAGCCTTTTTCTCAGCCATTTCAGACCGGATGTGGGTCACCTTGTCAGCGACAGTCATCCCAGCATACTCCATCGGCTGTTCAAAAAAATGTACGAACACAATGTTAGTGCAAGTAGGAANTGGGTCACCTTGTCAGCGACAGTCATCCCAGCATACTCCATCGGCTGTTCAAAAATATGTACAAACACAATGTTAGTGCATGTAGGAAATGTGAGCAGCTCAATATGCAGCGTGGTAGCATTCTTCACATGTAGAATGACCAAATCCCTTGTGTATAGGTAGTCCAACAAGTACTGCTGTATAATAAGCTCTCAGTCATCCGACCACAGTGGCTACAGATAGTAGGCAAAGGCAAGACTCAGACTCCCACCAACAACTAAATAATTTCTCACCTGAACCTTGAAGGGATTCTTCGGAATGGCCGGTCTCCCCTTCCAGATGGAATCAACCAAGTTGGGCTTCCCGTCCAAAGTGTCGATCTCAGCGATGACAGGGATTGGGTTCCCGTTGGTCCTCTCGATGTTGTCCCTCGCTGCATCTTGAAAGGACTCCGTCAGGTCGGTCGCGAAGCTCGCCGAGTGGACGTATGCGTCAAGACCTACCCGCAACGGACGGTCGAACTTGGTGTAGTGGTCGACGGCGAGATCGGAAAGGTACTTGGTGATCGAGGGGACCTTGGGCTGGCCCTGCTTCATTAGGTCCCAGTGCTCAGCGTCCAGGCGGAGTGCGGCCTCGTTGAAGTACCTATGAACGGTTTGGTGACCAGGCGGATAGCAAGAAGAGAAAGTTGAGAGAGATCATGGATATGGGAAATGGTTCAGGATTCAGGATTCATGTAACAGCTATACATTTGTCTGCTGGCTGATGACTCTGTCGATAAAGTAGAAGGTGCACACTTCTACCACACATATAATTACTATCCAATAGTAGCCATCAAGTGTGTGAGCTGAGTTGCAGTACATGCCTAGTGTCCTCTCCATGACGATAATGGTAGGCCAGCATCTGATGGCATGCAAGAAGTGCAATTCTTGGCAGCCGAAGCAGACTAATTTCGCAGGGATGATATCACTTCCGAACCAATAACAATCACACCTGCATCACCAATAGTCAAACTGCACACTGCACAAAATGTGCAGAGAAGCAGTTAAATTCTTCTCACAACAAGAGCCGAACCACCAAGTGGAACTCACCTAGAATCAGTCCACAAGTAAGCCTTGTCTGCAGTAACGATCGCTGTCCCCGCCGAGCCGTGAAAGTCCGTCAAGAACCCCCTCCTCATGTATGCCGCGGGGACGTACTCGGAGAGGTGAGGATCGTCGGAGGGAACCAGGTACACTGGCACGGGGCATGGTCAGAAAGAAGATATGCAGGTTAGTTGCCAGTTGCCAAGATGTGGTATGATGTGAATCTAGTAGAGATCTAGAGTGGGGGGGGAGGGCGCATTCCAATGCGAGAGCACAGGTAGGCATATCAAAGAATTTTTTGCAATCTCTCACCGTCAATACCGGCCGATGCCATCTTGCCCCTCATGGCGGCGAGCCTCTCGGCCGCCGTCGTGCGGGCCGCAGCAGCCTTGACCTCGTCCATGGCTTCGGCAGCTGAGCTAGTTGCCACGTCACTCGACGCTTCCGCGTTGGTGCCGAAAGCTCGAATGCTTCTCGAGAACGATGCTGCTGATGCTGCCGCTCCCCCGCGAGTGTTCGCGATGATGGAAAGGCTATGGCCCCCGAAGTTTGATCCTACGATGTCTCGGGTAGGAGGTAGGCCGAATCTACGGGAGCTGACGGCAGTGTTCCTCGCACCTGCCGAGGAGAACGCACGCGCGGAAGAGGTGGCCAACAGGAGTGCGGCGAGGGATCTCTTGGAGAAAATTGAAGACACGCGAGCAGCAGGTGCTGCTGAGGAGAATAGGAAGGCGGCCGCCGCGGCGCTCGTGAACAATGCCATTGCCATTGACCTGGGGCTTTGGATTGGGCGGGAGGGGCGAGGCTTTGCACAAAAGAGCACAAAAGCCGCCGACACAAAAAAAATCAAGCGAGACAAGCAGAGAGCGAGAGCAGAGATGTGAGATCGCGGTGAGATCCAGCAGCATGCAGCGCTCGCAGGGACAAGATTGTCCGTTTTTTTTGGCAGTTGATTTTGGTCTTGAATTTTGAGCCAATCGTTGAGTCATCGACGGACGCGGGCGAATAATTGCGACGTCATCGTATTCCACGTGGTTTGTACCTACATACATACCTACCTACACACACTCTACTCAATCAGATGTCTCATCCTGTCGCACACAGAGGGTTGGGCTGTCGCACCACTATTTAAAATACCACCAGCCTCGCGCGATAGCCAGGTATTTGCATGTAACGTAGCTGTGGTAGATATGTGATAGTCTTTCCCTTTCTACATAACAACTTGTATTATTTGGCGATTTACCAAGAATGAGATACTATCTTCTATTACTCTATGGATGGAGCCCGTCGGTCCTCGTGAGTCAGGCGTTACGCATGATATACTCGTACCTTGCTTAGAGGGCCTTACAATAGAGGTGATGACGAAATTCTAAAATTTATTTAGTGTCAATGATTGACACGTTACATCGTGACAATAGACTTGCTTGGGCAGAAAAATTAGTGTTGGGGCGTATTCCTCTATGGTTGCATAAGTCACAGTTATCACTACCCGGGGGTAATAATCCCGGGAGAAGTCTTGGTATTGGGCGATAAAAATAAAGACATCTGCCCGGCCGCCACCTGCTAGTATTTGCCCAGTGTTAACCCTATAATGGTTCAACTTTGTCCCTACCTTATCTCCCTCTGTGGCTCTGGCTGTGGCTCCAGCTTGCTGTGTATCTAGAGAGAGCTAGGGGTATCTAGGGTGGGAGGGGGAGGGAAGCTATCACTATCAGGTGCACAACACAAATAGAGCAAAAGAAAATGTTGTACATGTACCTAGAGTCTAGCTAGAGTAGAGAGCTATGGATGGTGTAGGTTGTAACTTGGCCAAGGCCAATGGCCTTGGCCTTGGCCTTGGCCTTGGCCTTGGCCTTGGCCTTGGCCTTGGCCTT
>JALLBE010000406.1:0-16901 GCA_036939795.1 Thalassiosira mediterranea
CTGTGATTGTGTGGGCTGAATGTTGGAAATCAGACAATCAAGGGGGGAGTGGCCCCCCTCTAGATCTATCAGACGTCGAGTTTGCAGAGGCCAGACGCACGTGCTGCAAGACACGTGTCTGTCTGGCTTCTCATGTTGTTTTAAGAGTGGCGCACGGGGCACAAAAAGTTCATTGTTGGATGCGATGCGACTCCGGGCGGCCGGCACGCCACCACCTCAAATATGTATACGGTAATTTTACTTTTTTATAAATAGTTTATTTTTTACGGGGTATGTATTCAATAGTTTGTTACAAAATAATATTTATGGTTTTTATAAATATTTCGTAAGGCCTACTTCATCGAGGTTGCCGATCGATCGACTTCTCGAATCGATGGATCGGCGGATCGCGGCCCCTCCAGTAGCTAGGCGACCACTAACTAACACCATGGGGGAGGGGTGGTTTACCCAGATGTACATGCTCCGGGTATCAACAAATCAGATGGAAGCTTGGGGACATGGAGGAGAGTATGCCCCTTGATTTGTTGATACCGAGGACCATTATTGGCTGTGATAGGAACGACTTCCGGTCAAAGTCGGGTACCCGGGTACGTGATTTTGGAAGTTTTTTACGAAGGGTGATTTTTCCGCTCGATACTCTCGCGCAATAAAAAATACCCGACTTCTGGATGGGTAAGGAGGGACGGCTACGTATGTAGATATATACCAAGAATGGACGAAAAAAAACTAGCGAAAAATAGTATGCGCAGACACAGGCGAATTTTTTGTGGGGGGGGAAATGGATTGCGAACGGCCGAAAGACGGGAAATGCCCGGGGCTAAAATTAGGCTTTTTGCTTTGGCTTAATTCAAACACTCTTTCATAATCCATCGTCATAAAACGAATCGTGCAAACATCGGAGTCTTAGCCCTGACTCTCATTCCCATGACTTCCCTCTAGCCGCACACACGGGTCCCGCATAAAATTTCCGAGTCGTCCTCCCGTAAAAGGTCGTTCGCGGCGTCCCATTCGACAAGAGCGGAGCCAACGAGCAGGTGAGATGGACCAACTATCCCCCGTAGCAGTTCGGCTTGTCAGGTTCGGGGCGGACGGGTGGGGGGCGGGTGAGGGAGGAAGGGCCCGGGCCATCGATCGTTCTCTCATGCGCCAGCGCGTTCGCCTGCTCTGCGGGCAAGAGCTTCGGCTTGCATTGAACAAGCTGACGCTGTCCTCTTTTCCAAATCGTGCGTCTTCCGATGTAGTCTCATTCATACATTCGTCCTTTCCATTTGTTCCTAGCGAACTGTTCCACACAAAACAAATTCAATAGATAAAGATGAGAATGACCAAACAGATGCAAAAGGAGAAGAGGGCCCAGTTCGACGAGAAGCTGGCCCTCTCTCACCCCACCAACGATCTCCTGGAGGAACTCGCGGCACAATGCGCCAAGTCCGCGAGTACCGACGCCACCTTCCAATACGCCTTCGCTCTCTCCAAATCCCGCGACGCGGCCGAGCTGCGGTACGCGATAGGCATGCTCGACTCCCTGCTGAAGGGCGGGTATCAGCACCAAGTGGATTGCATGTACGGATCGGCCACGGCGCACTACATCCTGGGAGAGTACGACAAATCCCGATCTATATGCGAGGCGATATTGAGGAACAGGCCGGACAACGACGCGGCCGCGGAATTGCACACGGCGAGCATCGCTGCGAGGGACGAGGCGGACGAGAAGAAGATCAAGCAGGTGGCCGTGGGAGGGACGGTGGCGGTGGCCGCGGTGGGGCTGGCGCTGCTGCTCGGGGGAAAGAAACGATAGTCGCTTGATGTGGGGATCGCGCCCGCTCTATCATGGCAGCTAGGAATGAGAAGATGGCAAGAAGGATCACAGCAGGTGGATCGATGGCTATTGCTGCTGTGGGCTTGGCATTGATGCTCGGCGGAGAAACTTGATAATATTTAGATGCGGGCATAGATTCTCAAAACATGTCGACGATTGCTTCAAATGTCAGTCAATATGCAGAACCTACACAAACGGGTAGTATATATACTGGTAGCGCATTATTAGTTGGATCCAATTCAAGTTTAGGCGGCATCATTTAGCTTTGTGAGGAGTTGATCCCATGGGCCCGTGCACCCATTCAACACTGCTATGTGCCGGCACTCCATCACTCTTTTCGCAGTGCTGGCAACATCCACAAGGCGAGGGTACTTCTCAATCACTGTGCAGACTTTTCGGAGAGCCGAGATTGCTGTGTCTGGGGCGAGTTTTGTTCTCATCTGAAGGATATACCCCAGGGCCAAATTACAAAAGAGTTTTGCAGAAGGGGCATCATCATCACCCATAACCAGAGGTAGATTGCACACTGCAGCTAGCACTTTCTCGAACATATCACCATGGCAAGAAAACTTTGACAAGAGGGAGGCTCCATCATGCAGAGTTGTTGATCCTTGATTCACGCTCATAGTATGTGCCTCCCTATCGACAGAGTGAATTTCCCAGAGTGCACTGCATGCAGACGTAAGGAGCCGCGTTGATGACTCAGCAGCTGGATCACCTTCACCTTCCCTTTCGTTTGCATTCTCTCTATCAAGACAAACTCGAACCACAGCATTAGCCAGTGGAACCTTCTCAAAAAATGAAAATGTGTCACCTTCTTTCAAGCTCCTAAGAGATCTGACAGCAGCATTGACAAGACTCAGGTATTTGCACTTCAATGCTTCATACGGAAAAGCTGAGGATGCCATTCGCCAGCCTATCACACTGTGCAGCCAGGATAGAAGTCCCTGTCTATCAATCAGGTGTCGAGATGCCTGTGATCCTCCAGAAAGGAGCAAACTCTCAATGACATCAAGTGTGAGGAAGAGTTCACTCTTACTCTCCGAATCATCAACAAGGCTGTCAAACGAACTCATGAGTAACTCAGGGACATGGTGTTGAGAAATGATCCGATAGCAAAAATCATCGACAGCTGAATGCTTTAGAGTGAGAAGGGCCCAGGTGCGCTCAGTCTTACAGCGTGATATCTCATCAGATGCTGAGCAATACATAGAGAGAAAGGCAGGGAGCCCAAAGCAATCCTGGAATGCACCATGGTAGTCAGACAGCCGCAAAAAGTAACGATTCATTTGACCGTACATGTCGTCTCTGGGGTTCGAAACAGTTAGGAGTGCCTTCGCCAAGAATACTGCTGACACCGCTGGAAGCATCGGAATATTATATTTCTGGGTGTCAGATATACCTCCAAGCACAATACCTTCTTGCGTGTCATATCGTTTGATCTGGAGGGCACGACGCACAGTTAGACCACGTTGTATCGACGACAATATCATTTCCTGTTGTGGTCTTTCATGCCATGACTTGATTCCTTGTGACTCCACCATTTGTACTCCCTTCAAGAACAGTCCACAGATTGACACTGCTATTTTGCGGATGGAAGGGCAACGTGATGAGAGTGATGCAATAGCAAGAGCTATGCCACCTCTATTGCACATTCTTCGACAAATATTGCCAAATTCCTGGCATTGAGCGACTTCGTCCTCAGTTTTGGAAACTACTTCATCGACTTCCATTGATTCGTCTGCAACTTCCTTTGTCTTATTCCCCACCTCGTCTTGTTGGTCAACAGGCAGGTATGCCTCAAGTGTTGCCAAAATCAATGGGAGGAGGAACCCAGGACTATAACGAGTATCATCTCCAGACCCTCTCCAGAAGCCATTCAAACAGTGAGTGTCACGCTTAGATGCCACAGTTGATTCAGTGTGGGCAATGCTGGTGTCATCGTCACTCTCATCTTCAGAGTCAGCAGCGATTTGAGGCAAATCATTTTTGTCTTGATAAGAAAGACATTCAACATCATTGAATGATGCAGGCTCCAGTAAGTCAGTCACAGGAAACTGGGAAAGGGTTGTTTTGATCCTGTCATTTTCTACAGCACTCAAGAGCCATTCCCAGCCCTGCTCCTCGTGAGCCCCAGCCAATGAGTCCCACTTGAGGTCATTCATCACGATCTGCGTAGGAAATTGTGAGCACAAAAGCGACTGGAGTAGTGCACTTGAGTCTAGCGTAAATTTACTACTCACCTCAGCTTTGCAGCAGTTATTCCGCTCATAGAGGAACATGAGTCGTCTGAGCATTCTATCCAATGCACTCGTGCTGGCTTTATATCCTGAGAGGATGATGTTCCAGCATTCACCATCAACTTGTATTTTCTTGGCGTCAAGTGAGAGAGTGCACAGTAAGAGCCGAATTAATTCCATGCTTTGTGTGACTCCTTGAAAATAGTCTACCTGGTGGTCATTGATAGAGACACTTCCACTGCAAGATATTAAGGACTGAAATGATGAATGTGATAAGGCCATGGCATGTACCTGAGATGGGGCCAAGCTTCCGAGCCCGAGTTGAGTTTCTTGGGATTGCGAAGCCAGCAGGCGAATAATCTTGAGACATCCACCGAGTATTGAGCACGATTTCAGCCCTGTTGAATTCATCATCCCATATTTGAGGCATGCTACAATGCAATTATCAATGACATTGGAATTCTTCCCGACAATCGCAGCATCAAAATAGCGAGCCTTCTCAATCAAGACAGCCAAGGACAGCACCAATGACTCAACTAGTGTGTATGCTTCTTCTTCTTTACTGCGCATCATTCTCTTGATTTGCTTGGGGAGAAGTTTGCAACACCTTAAGAATGCACGGGTAAGTATTTGCGAGGATTTTGCCTCCGTCTTTTCTTCCAAGGAACCAACGCAGATAGCCAAGTTCATCAAATCTATCTCCTCATGAACCAAAAATGTCATCAAACCCTCTCCTAAACTGTCAAAGACAATGAGGATGGCACTCTGTACCTCAGTAACATTGAAGTTGTTGGAACACAACGTTATCAATACTTCGAGTATTTCCGTCGTGGTGTGTCTTGCCGAAATTTTCTTCTGTGAAGAAGTGAAGAGGCAAGCCAAAAGTTGGAAAAGAAAGTTGCATAAAAGGTTAATGTCAAGCAAGATGGGGTATGGTACCTTGTGGATCAAAAGGTGTGTGAACCTTTTACCAATCGCTTGTGCCGCCTTCGCAAAAGTAACAGTGGCATGTATGCCCGAGCACTTCTGCTTGAAAATCTGTACCACAAATGTAGCTGCTGTTCGATCTAAATATCCATCATTCCACAAGGGGCCCATTTCCATATCAGCCTCAAGTTCGGAAAATAAGCGTGATAGGCAAGAGAAACCAGAGCAATCATATTCCAGTAATGATGAAAGAAGGAAACATCCATCTTCATCCGCATCTTGATTAATGGAGCTTATGTTGAGATCAACAAAAGATTGTGGAGACATACTGCACACTCGTTGGTATATGATCCAGCTAGCTGGCCCATCGTTGGTCTTTAACATCATGGTAAGGCAATTACCCAGTTGGATTCCCAAGTCTGAAGCTAAACTGGCAGTGTCATTCTTTGCTGCAAGTGCCCACAGGTCGAAGATTGTACCTGGCTCAAAGTCAGAGGCGGAATCTCTGTTTATCTCTGAAGGCATGGTGCGCAGCAGGAGCATCAGCAAGAAGTCTCTCAGACTGGATAGGTGGGTACCAGGTTTTCCTAAGGCACTGGAAGAGTGTGCCAAGATGTCAGTGGTTTTGATGCTGCTATAATGGGACGGGAGCAAAGTGCACTGTAGTAATTCGCTGACTACGCCCATGCCCATGGACTTTTGCATCAAATTTGCGCTCTGCACAAGAGCTTTCTTGACTTCAAAATGAAAGCCCTTGGATGATGCAGCTGAGAGTAGGATGATTATGATTGTCTCCATATCTGCTGGCTGGAGGGTTGTTGATTTCAGCGCACATGCAATCTGTGATTCAATTTCAAGTATATTCTTCCCAGACTGATTCGGGATATGCAAATCATTTCAGCATTGAGGGTAAGTTGCGAAAAAAACACAACTGAATGATGGCTACTCACCTGCACGAAGCCGATGAAATTTCTGCAAATCAAATGGTAGAGCTCTTCATAATTTGCCTTTGAGGAGTGCACCATCCTTAGGCAACTCCTAAGGGAGATAGGGCTCACTTGATCATTGTTGTTTGGTAAAAATACCTCAGAAGTGAGTGAGTCGATGCTTGCTTTCACACTAGGATCATCATCCAGGATGCCTCTTGCAACAGCATGTAATCTAGAAAGATTTGAGTCGCCAGTTAGGATTCCGAGAGCCGATGAGACTATAGTTACAGCAAGAGGCTTTGGATTTGCTTGGAAAAGTAACATCTTTGTCGCGATTTGGGTAAGCAACAAGGAAACACCAGGCGAGAAATCACGACATCCCTGAAACAGTTGTGAGATAGACAGTGACAGCACAAGAGATACGCCAGGTGGTGGCATAGGATATCCCATTGATGCATCTTCCCAAGCCTTGAGTATCCTAATTTTGTGTTCAACTCTTTGTTGCGCAGATTCGTCTATCAATGATACAAACTCTTGAATGTCACTGGCATTTATCCCATCAACCCAGAGCGAGGATTCATATTTGTGACACTGAGTGACTTCATCAGTGCTTGCTAGTGAATTTTTCTCGGAGAAAAGCTCTCGCTCAATCAATGTCAAGGCTAAATTCCGTGCCGATGTATATACCTCGGGAATGTTTGTGGAGGTGAGAATTGAAAGCAGATTGGGGAGTATTTTTGAAGAGAATTTTGTCTGGTTCAACTGTGCAACCACAAGCAAAGTTTGCATGATGCGATACTGTAGCAGTGGTGGGGCTCCAAGAAAAGTCCGCCGGTCTTTTTCGTCCTCGCCAGCTTCATACGGCAACAATTTGGCCCAATCGAACTTCAAACTTGCCATTGATGATGGATCTAGTTTGGCATATATCTGCAGTGCTCCGCAAAGATGAAGCACAACAAGGGCATTTGCCCCAGACGAGGAATCAGCATTATGCTCAAATGGATCAAATCTGGATGGAATCGACACCAGGAGAGAGATATCAGGCAGGCGATCCACAACTGCTTGAGATACAGAAGTTTTCCACTGATCCATCCTGCTACTACTCCCACTTCCCTCTGCATCAACAATGGATGTAGAAATGCAATCATGAGTGCGGTGTAGCAATGTAGTGATGAGCTTCAATCCACTTGAGACCATGAGGGCGCTGGGACTTTGGACCACCTTTCCAAGGAGGTTCTTTGTGACACAAGGAGGTATAATTGCCGAGAGGGCTCTTGAAACTGCAGTTGTATCATTCACATCGGCAAGAGAGGTACTCTGAGGGGTAGGTGACCTACGAAGAATACCATCCACAAAGGTGAGCGCCACCAGAGACCTGTATGTAGGCTTTGGATCGGAGAGCTGCAAGCCGCGGAGGAAATGAGGCACCAATTCAGGTGTGGACTTAACGCACATCCCAATGAACATTTTGATCGAACCGTCATGACCTTGAGTAGCGAGCAGGCCATGCAGAGTTTTTGCAAGCTGAGAAAGGTAAACCTCTGGTTGTTCTGACTGACCGTGTCTAGACTTTTGATTGATGCTGCACAAAAATGGAGATCTGTGAGCATCAATCAGAGATACAAAGAGAAGCCTCCTTGCCTCAACTGACGCAAGTTCAATCGAGGTCAGACCCTCGTACGCATCGTTCCGATTTATGATTGTTTGGATGGACTCATTGGTAGCATCAAATGGAGGCGCAAACTGAGCTAACAAGGTAAGATTCTCCATGACTGCGCCGGACAATAATTCAGCCTAGAGGTATGGGCGCAAAATGTGCAATATCAGTTTGTAAATTCAAGGGCAGATTCAGTTGGCATGAAATATATACGAATTACATGTATGCTCACCGTTGCACTAACTCCCAGAACAAAATCAGCTTTGTTGTCTTTGCTGGTATCATTTCCCACAGACGGAAGGATAACGTCCTGAACATCTCTCAATAGGCGAGTCACAAATCGAGCATAAGAATCGATATCTTCCTGCAAATCATCGTTATCATCTGCTCCGATACTGTTGCCCTCTTTGTCCATGGACTTTTTCATATTCATCAGCCCTTGGATACCTTGCCTCAACGCCACGTAAGCCAAGCCAGAATCCTTCTTGCCACTATGGTGATGCCCACCACCGCCCTTGGCGCCCTTGCTTCCTTGCTTGTGCTGCTGCATTGGGACTTCCGTCGCTCGAGCCAGGATAGTGCTATCGCCCGTCTCAAGGAGGGTGCAAGCCAACCGGAGGAGTTGTGTCTGAGGGGCAGCGGAAACAGGAGCCGCACCTGGTTTTTGCTGGAACAGTTGCGCCATCCAGGAGGAGCCATCTACGTGACCTGGAGACTTGTTCCTGCCCCCTGCGAACAACTTCCCACCCTTGGTGGCAGCACCCTTGGCTGAACCGCCAGTAGTACCAGCAGTGGTCAGCCTGCGCAGGACCTCGCGGGCAGTGCCGTCCGAGATGTGACAGAGCGCAATTAGGTTGCGCATGGCCGATAAGAACAGAGCCTCCTCCCTCTGCTGTCTTTTTTGCATCTGCATCCTCCTCTTCTCTGTCTTCACCTCTTGCTGCCGCTGCATCTCCTTTTGTGCCTCCAATTCTTCCTTTGACAGTTTTTGCCCCTGCATCTTCTTCTTCTTTTGTTTCCTCTGCTGCATCTCCTTCTGCTCCTGCTGCGCATGCTTTTGTTGTATCTTCGCATAGTTATGCACGGCGTCTATCCACTCGGGCAGCCGCTGTTTCATCAACATGGTCATGACCAGTGGAGGAATGGAACACTTTTGGCCCTTCTCCATGCCATCATTATGGAGATTGCACTCGTCGTCCCAGTTCAGCTCTCTTTTCAGCTTCTCTGGCGAGGCGTAGCCCAGTATCCATTCGGAGACGGCGTGCCAGTAGCTCGTCTGCAGGGCAATGGAAACGATCTGACCCCTAGTCTGACCCGCCCCACCAGCACCCTTACCGCGTTTGCCCTTCTTTCCTCCACCTTTGGTAACGAACTCTGCATCCTTCAGCAGATCCTTGTGTATGCCTCCAGGGGGCACGGCGCCAACGAAGTCATTACCCACCAACTCCGTGCCCTGGGGGCTGTGGGTGCGATACGCCTCCAGAAATCCCGTTGGCCACGTTCCACGCGTGACGGATCCAGTGGCTCCCTTGGTGACGGAGGTACCCACGAAGGGTACGCCGTAGGCATTTTTATCTTCGGTCCAGCTGGGAGTCTTTTTGTCGGCGGATGATGATGATGTGCCCAGCTTTCGACGCTTGTTCGCGTGGTCATCGTCGTCGTCGTCGTCGTCGGAGGGGTCTTCGTCAAAGGATAGGATGGAGTCCTCGTCCTCGACATAACCCTCATCGGCAGCTCGCGCTGGGGAATCATCTACAACATCATCGATATCATCGCCATCGTCAAGCGCCAACCGACGCTCGTACTCGGCAACGTCGATGAACCGTCGAAGCTTCCGTAGGATGAGTAAGGGATCGTCGCCGTTCAAAGCCGAGGCGAACTCGAGCACGCCCAGCGACGGGGGTGGTCCGTCGCCGCTGCCGCTGGATCGCTTCCGCTTCGGGGCGGTGGCGGCGGACGTCATCCTGTCAGATCCTGTCCTACGATGCCATCGTCGGACGGTGTGGGTGCGGATTTTGTGTGGCCGAGCGAGCACTGGAGCGAGTATGGTAGATACATCATAGCGAGGCTGACGGCTGATGGCTGATGCGTGATGCGCCTGATTGATGGGCTATGTCTTATGTCGCTCAAAATGGGATTCCACGGTAAAAACGCTGAAACAAGACTTCAGTTCGCTAAGCCAAGCCAAGACTTGACCCTCCAGACTATGCTCCACACAGAGCATTCACCTCGCTCGTTCACCACAGGGAACGGCTTACACATGTAGCGTCACCGCTGGTCCAATTCGTCGGCCAAGGCCTTCATTGCTTGATCCTATTGCAGTAGTGCAACTGGGTCAGTTCGTTTATCAAAAGGGCGTGGTGATAGAATGGACGCAGGGCATGTGGTCAAAAATTCATGATGTGGAGCTTGATAGACAGGCAGCCTGCTGGTAGCAGCGCTGGTAGGTATGGAGTTGCTGGAGTTATTGCGTTCTTCACATGATTTTGTGCATCGAACGCATCTAATTGTCGTCTGTTGCAATTCAGGTATTCGTCAGTTCTAGTTGGATGTTTCACAGCAAGTGGGTTTTCCTTCATTAGCTGGAAATGAAATCAATCGACGTAGGTGTGGAACTCTGGTCTCTCATTATGTGTTTACGTGTGAATAGTACTTACGTTACCTCTGCTCACGCTCCTAAAGTGCGCTTTCAGCTGTCTCGTCCCCCAAGCTGGCTACGATGATTCAATTGCTTTGCACATCACGGAGCGTCAAGCAAGCCGCACACCATGCGGGTGATCTCCATCTGCATCTCATCAATTGCCTGCTCATGTTGCCATTGTGCCATACCACACACCTCATCATTCCGGTATGCAGCCGAGAGTCTTCAGGTAGGCATCTTCCACCATTTGCGCATGATCCCAAAGCTCCATATCCAGACTATTGGCCTGTTTGGCCACCTCTAGGTCCTTGTTCATCACGTGTTTGCACCCGCTTCCCTTGCGCACATGGTTTACCACCAGACTGTGCTCCTTCGTGTCTCCTCTCTGTCCTTTATATCGTTGGTTCAATCGGGGTATATCCGTATGCTCCCACCCCAGCACCTTCTTCAGTGCGCAGGATGTCGTCTCTGGCCTCTCCTGGAAGGAATCTAATGTCAACACCAGATCGAAGGCGGTCTCCAAAGCGTTCTTCGCTATCTCGAGGTGCCCGGTATTCAACTCTATCTTCGCGTAATCCCAAGAGCAGTCTTTGCCGATCTTCCCAACACCAAAAGGCTGTCCATTCAGCATACGTGTGTACGCATTGGTCTCGATGCCCATCCAATCGGTCAGTCCGCATGTATTTGGTCCTCCTGACTTCCCCTGCGGTATCGGGCAATGATTTTGTCCACAGCCGTGAAACAGGTAGCTGCTCACCAACCTCGAGAGTGGTTCACGCAGGATTACCACCGGCAATACGTCGGGAGGTAAGTCATCCCTTGAACTCAGCAATGGGAACCAGTGCTCGGTCGACACGAAGGTGATGCCCCGATCGATCACTTCCGATCGCAATGCATCCCGGTACGGAATGCTCTTCGATCTATCACCCACCTCACAAGATGCTGGCATCAATGCAGTCGAGGTGAAGGAGTCGTCATTCGGCAGCAGTTCCCATCGAAACGACTTCTCCGTCAACTCGAAATGACTATGATGGTCGAGATCGCCCTCCGGACGCAAACTTTCGCCGTTAGTCGAGGCGAGGTTCACGAAGCTCGTGCCCCCCGCCTTGTGGAAGTGGAGGAACCATATGGTCCGACCGGGATGTTCGCTCGGAGTAACAATAGCGTGGTTAGCGGCTTTTGGCACGATCGCATCATTTATCACCGTGGACCCTCCTCCGTGCGATCCCCCCGAACGAGGACGGAGAAGGTTGATCGCGAGCAAGATGACGGCGAGCGCAGCAATCGTCGTCGCGAGGGTGTCTCGCGTCGTCCGGACTCTTCGACCCCGCGGCGCCGATGACAAGGCGGGGTGAGCGGAGGAGTTTCGACCCAGCGTCCTCCGTGCCCTCATCGCGTTATCTCATGCCGAGGCCGAACGATGCATGGACCGACACCGCTGGCCGAGCGAGACCGCCGCCGACCGCCGAGGCTACCAGAGAGCAGAGAGCAGAGAGCCGCTGCAGCTAGCTAGCCGAGGCTAGCCGGCAGTATGTAGTATGTAGTATGTAGCCGGCTAACTCGCGCTAGCTCGCGCTTGCGCTGCGCGGATGCGTAGACACTTCTATGGGCGATGGGCGCACTGATGGGCGCCTGAAATAAGCCCAAATGGGCAATCGTGACCTAATCATTTACCCATCTTCAAACCTTGCTAAAATAGATAACTCACATATTTCCACGGCAATACAAATTTGACATCGGAATTTAACGTACCCCCTCTACGTCTCTGTTTCAAGTGGGAATAAATACATCTTGGATGGGCGTGCGCTGCCGCCGACCTCAAGCCGGCGCGAAAAAAGCGAAAAGGGCCGACGCAAAGAGAAGGGGCGATCGAAAAATCGGCCATGGCAATCAACGCACAATCAATTCATTATTCTCAATCATCAACAACACCCCGGCCCCTGCACCTCTTGACGTCGTCGTCGTCGCCGCGGTAGAGCTCCTCATACCCTCCTATCCCTCCCCTTCTTAATAATCACCTCCATTCGAATCCATACAACCATGTCGAGCTCCACGTCGTCCCTCTCCCCGTCGGCCGCGGGCCAGTCGTCGTCGGTCGCGTCCGCCGGCTCCGCGGGACTCCTCCCGGGAGTCGCCGCGCACTCCTCCCTCGCCCGCGGGGCCTCCCTCGGCTCGGCCATGACGTCGTCGTCGTCCTCCTCCTCCTCCTCTATGGCGTCCTCCCTCTCGTCGTCCAAGCCCTCGCTGCTCTCGTCGACGCGATCCATCTCGTCCGGGGCGGCGCTGGGCGCGTCGGGAGGGAGCCACCACGGGAGCTCCTGCGAGAACTTGCCCCCGAGGACGTTGGCGAGGGTGGCGCGCGACGTGAGGGATCTGGTGAAGAGCCCTCCCGAGGGTGTTCGACTCGTGTTGGACGAGGATACGGGAATGCCCGGAAGTTTGAGCGAGATCATGGTGCGTCCCCGCTGGTCGTCGGCGTTTTCGTTGCCTCGCGGGGGATTCTTGCCGTGTGTTGTCAGGCGGCAGTCACGACTCAGAGACTTTGATCTGATAGCCGCAAATGAACTCGCCCTCGTGTGGGGGCGTATCATTCGTATGTACTGAGTGAAATCTCCACAACGGCTCTAAGCGAAAATGAATGACTGAACGGACCTGATCGAGAGTACGGATACCATCTTGGTGCATTTGAGGAACTGATTTCTTTTGCTAACCAGCTCACGCTATTACAAATCACTCGAATAGGCTGAGATTGAGGGACCCGAGCAGACGCCCTACCACACCCGCTACTTCCAGCTAAAGCTCGTCCTCTCGGCTGACTTCCCAGCCACCCCGCCCCGAGGATACTTTCTGACGAAGATCTACCATCCCAACGTCGATCCCACCACGGGCGCAATCTGCGTCAACACCCTCAAGAAGGACTGGACGCCCACCACCTCGCTGAGTCACGTGCTCACCGTCATCCGATGCCTGCTCATAGTGCCCTTCCCCGAAAGCTCCCTGAACGACGAGGCGGGCAAAAACTTCATGGAGAGCTACGACGAGTACGCGCGACGAGCCAAGTTGCTCGCGGGCGTGCACGGACTCACGGGATGGAGCTCGGGATCGGCCGCCGGGGAAGGCGGCAAGAGCGAGGGAGGGGACGATGGCGAGATGAAGAAGAAGGCCGCGGATC
The DNA here is from genome assembly GCA_036939795.1 of Thalassiosira mediterranea. Classification (NCBI taxonomy): domain Eukaryota; phylum Bacillariophyta; class Thalassiosirophyceae; order Thalassiosirales; family Thalassiosiraceae; genus Thalassiosira; species Thalassiosira mediterranea. The sequence goes on from JALLBE010000406.1 coordinate 13,386, forward strand.
ACGGCAGCCTGCCAAATGGATCGGGTGGGAACGGTAGCAATGCCAAGCTGGGGAAGACGGGAAGCCGAAGCAACATCGTGAGAACTGGGGGCAAGGGCGTCGACAAGAAGAGCAAGAAGAAGAGCTTGAGGAGGCTATAGAGTGTGGAAATACGGGGAGGAATGGTTCGGATCAGGCCAGATTTTGGTCATGCTGGCGGAATGGAACGAAACTGCGCTGCGGAACAACTTACCAGGCTTTGGGACTGGTCACTGTTCCCTTAGGACGTGTGGCAGTACCCTACTACTTGTCTCGATGTATCTTAGGTTACTTGTGTGTATTAATGCGACACATATCAGTTAGTTTGATTGTGCTGTTGAATTATCGTTTCAAGGGTCTCGACGTGAGTAACATCAATGTTTAGCAGGAACGCCAGTGAGAATCTGTGAGATCCAGCTGGCATGGGGCTTCAACGAAACATACACAAAAGTTCGATTCGCTTTCAATTGATGCATAAATTCCAACGAAGTATGACTACCCCAAAAGGTAGAGTTGATGCTATCAGCACCTCCGCAATGCTCGTCTCAACCTGGTGCCCTTGAAATGGACATGTAGTTTCTTGCCCCTTTACTGTTCACAGGTGCAAAGTCCGATGAAACTGACGAAATGAGCGAAGAGTTGCCATGGAAGCCGATACTTAGCTTAACATTCACGAAAATTGCCTATGCGGCCACTGTTCATACTCCAATCACGTCCACTGGGCGGTAACGGTTTTCAGTACACAGCGCATGTGTGAATGGTTCTACTGTGCTTTCCAGCAAAAGTCAAATCAAAATCCAATTACAGCTGCACGCCTGCTCCATCAATCAGCATGGCATGTGTCTGTGAAGTGCATTTATTTGCTTTTAAGCCATCACAGTCCAAAGAAGCCCATAATAATCTGATCATACCTTCAGACAACAATAACTTGCCATCACAGTCCAAAGAAGCCGCATCGTAATCTGATCATACCTTCAGCCAACAATAACTTGCTTCGGCGCAAAGGAGGCAGGATCTCGTGTACCATACCAAAAATCCGCTATATGGCTCAAGGGAGTGGAACATGATATCTGGCAGCTTCATAGAGGCATGTCATTGGTCGGGTTGTGACCCCCCTCGTGATAGGAAGCTTGGAATAAATGATTGTCTTCGTAGTTTCCATTATTGATACACTCCTTATGCCTGCCCTCTCCTGCAAAATGACAACAAGTTAGGGAGGGCATCACCTCTCCTTTTTCTTCATTCGAAGGAACCATCAGACTCCAACTTTTGTGTCTCCTCATCATCATCTCCTCCAAAGGAATCCAATAGACCTGCAAAATCTTCCTTTTTCAATGCTGTGGCCAGACATGCACCCACGATGAGCGCGCCTCCTATGTAATCATTAGCACCAAAGTCCTCCTTCAGCCACAGCGCCGCGAACAGGCTGGCCCAAAGCGGTTCTGTGGCCAATATAACCGAGGCCTCTGCACTCTTCATCTTCCCCAATGCAGTTGTCTCGATGAACCTGTTCAACGCCGTGGTGATCAGCCCCGTCCAAGCCACGGCCGCCGCCGCCATCCGCAGCGTTGGGTCGAAGAACATCGCAGGCATGCCATACGAACCGGCCCCATCGGCTCCCACCCATCCATCCGCAAACGACCAGACCATGCAGAGGAAGGCGCTGACGGAGACCTGCACAGCCGTTATGGGGAGCGCCTGCCCGGGGACGCGCGTCATCATGCGTTCCGTGAGGAAGAAGGAGGTGCCAAAACCCACTGCCTGTAGTATGGCGAGACCATCTCCCACTCCCACCTGGGAGAAGACATCTGACATGGCAGTGGCTCCAGTGGGGTCATAAAGTTCCAGTATGCCCACTCCAAGAAGGCATAGCGTGGCGGCGAGCCAAGTCTGAGGTTGGTTGGTTATTGACATGTCCTTCTTGTTTACTATTACCTCCAGCGCTGGACAGACTATTACGGTGGCAGCTCCTGTACAAATGTGTATGAACAAGAAACCGACACAGTACCATTAGTTGTGTATGCAATGCAGGATGAAACAACTATGACCATTTCTGTCAGAAGATCTACAGACAGCACTGTAACACGACTAACACGACACGGATACAGCAGAGCACACACAGCTTTGCACAAAGCCGGACGGCTCTAGAGACAGCTCTCTCTATGGACAGCTCTAAAGACTGCTTTCTGCAGAAAGCATTCTGCAGAGAGCCCTGCAGACACAACATTCATTCACAACATCATGATATAATATGTCTCACCCAGAAACGCCACCTTCGCGGGGCTCGTATCCACCAAGCTCAAACTCTGCGTGATGTACCCCATCGCCGTGAAGCATCCGCAAAGCAACGCCGTGGGAGCGAGCTTCCCCTCGAGCTTGAACAAGAACGGCGACAGCGCCACGCTCGCCAACAACATCCTCGCGCTCGTGGCCGCGCTCGGCGGTAGGGCCTCGTTCATCATCGCCCCCAGCGGGAAGTTGGTGCCGTACAGGATCGACGCGAAGGCGAGCAGGAGTCGCGGACCCAAGTACGAGCCGAGGAAGCCGTCGATTATGTTCGGCCGTTGCTTCTCCTGCACGGACGGAGGGGCGGACCAGTCGATGTCCTCGTCGTCGGGGAGGACGCACACGCCGCGAGCGCACACGACGCCGGAGGGATTGTCGGGATCGAGGAAGTCGTCGTAGTAAACCACTGAGGCGGGGGCCGAGACGGTCTCGTCCTGCGTCGTCGGAGAAGATTCCTTGGACTGCACGCCGAGGACGACGACGACGCCATCGGTCGCCGAGGATGAGGCCGGCGGTCGTATTTGCGCGGACGGCGGCGGCGGGGCGAAGCATTCCGCTCCGCCGGCGAGGAGTAGGCTTGCGGCGACGACCGCGGACGACGAGACCATGACTTTGTTGTACCCCTCGCTTCGTCCTTCGTAATCCGCGCTCACGATGCTATGGAAGAGCCGCCTCTTCTATCGAAAGCCAAATGCCGATAAAATAGTGAACAATGAACGTGCCGACCCCCGCCCCCTCACTCGATCGCGCCGCCGCATCCTTTGCACCTTCCAGGGGTTCAAGGTTGGAGGAACAGCTGTCAGCCAAAGCACGTGCGTGCCATCGTTGTCGGTGATGTTGCTTTTGAAGGCGAGATTTGTCGAGCGTGGAGCGAGCAGCTTGTGAGGAAGCCGACCATCACCACAAATCAGGCACAAAATTCACAGGAGGAGGACGCACCAAATTGTGGGGCTTTGGAAGTGCAGGAAGTTGCCGTCGAATCTTTGTTACTTGTTCCTACGTGATCGTAAATTATGGTATCTCAAAAAATGTATTCCTACGTAGATAGAGCTGAGATATTGGTAAGACATAAAGTGATTCTTTTCCGTGACGTCACGATGATAGGTAAATGATGATAGCAGCGTCATGATAGATATCCAAGCTGAGCATGCTAATGCTACAGCTGGAATAACCGCTGAGCTGTGACACCCGTGAGCTACGCAAAACGTATTG